>APFE031031472.1:0-14808 GCA_000404065.3 Pinus taeda | reverse complement strand
GCAATAGCGGAATAAAATATAGATGTGGAGGTATAACTAACTGTAAAACGATTCATCTATCTGCAGAAAGATTCACCCATTGATTAATTGAATCCATGGAAAGCTACGCGCGATTCCTCATTCGAATTACGTGGGAATTGAATGGTTAAATTGTTTGCAGATAGATGTGTTATCAACAGGAATTGTTCAAGATTTGTTTCCTAGTTCTCAGTGCTCATTATTTTTGTAACGGAAATCAAGCTGTATCCTTCCACATAGAGTTTGAAAATTATGCATTCCCTTAGCACACCATCACCCTTACAATTAATGGCATTGTCTTCAGATTAGCCATCAAGCATTGTTGCATTTATGCACAGAATATATGATAACTCCAACCATGGCTGAGTTGGAAACTTGTTCGTGTTAGTTTAGAATTTCCTACCTCCATCATTGATAAATAAATCTACACACCATGAAAAACAATTTAACAATATCCTATAGGAATCCATCCTAGAATAACAAGATAAGAACGCATATACTTGAGCATATTGAAGTGGTAGGTTTTGAGATAACCAGTAATTATAGTAATAACTAGGCTAGTGTAGAGGTTTAAAATGCAGAACCATATGTACCATAACCTCTAGTTATCAATTGAAATACTGAACCATACTTGAATAACCTTTGCTGGTTGCTCCAATTCGGTAGTAATAACATTACAATAAAGCATAATAATAATAAGGCTACAGTAGAAAATAGAGTTGATATTTGTAGAAGTTGTTTAGCAATTTTCACCGAGCCTCTTAATCTTTTGCATTATCTGGATGGACCATTCGACCACAGCCTTAACTTAATACAACGTATCTGTTTAAAATAAATAAATAAAAAACTTCCAAAGACCCAATAAGCCAGCAATCTTTCAAATATAGGCATCACACTCAAAATGAAATATCAACTGAAATGCATGGAAAATACGACTATTAAGACTTGATAACATACATAGGAGGAAGAAAATAAGCAAACCTTCATCTCATATCATACACCTGCATGTTATGGCATTCATATACACTATACTTATTTTTATAAGTGTTCCCCACTCACATTCATTTTGAACCAGAACATACCACTAATATACTTGATCCCTTTGCTCATTATTTTTGTGCACACACACAATTTCAAAGTTTATTATGGAACTGATTAACCTTATAAGTCAAGCATACGATGTTACCAAACCTTCAAATAACTCACAAACTTAAAAAGTCATTTCCTATTTACTGGAGATATATATCCTTATTGAAAAAAAATTCAATCCGGGTAGAAAATTTTGGAAATTCGATCAACATTTTCAGCACACTTATAATTAAATTAATTTTATTTAAGCCCCTAACTTACCTAAACATATATTTGGCACAACACTTTAGAATGTAAAGTTTGTGTACTCCTAATAAATGAAATCATTTTAGTTTTTTGCATTTAATCAGGCCATTACATATCTAGCTCCTACAAATGAAAATGATTTAAATACACTGTTACCATTTTTTTTTTTTTTTTTTTGGACACCCACGACAGATATTCCAGCACATACCGCCAAAATTCTACTATTAAATTAAAATTTAAAAAGACATTAAAAAGGTGTAGTTTACAACATGATTAATTTATTCCTTCAAATATGTATATTAATTCAAATTAATATTTGCAATAACAGTATCGATTGGATAACTTGCAAAAAAGAGATGGAAGCCGCGCTCCATAATTAAAATATGAGAATGACCATCAAATTGTTTCCTTTCAATTTTAGTAATAGTTTCTTCTATTTAAATATCTAATAATAATGAATGAAGGTTAATGCTTAGATAGCTTTAATGTCGTAAATGAGCTGTAGAGACTTGACTATAATCATTGGGAAAGAAACAATGACCATATTGGTACTTAATGCACTATAATGTTTGCAGAAAAATTAACTCTAATGGAATATATTTTCCTAAATGTTGAACCTGCGTAAGTGTAATCTCCACCTAAAGGGAAACTACAACATGAATCCTGTTCTTACAGATGTGATTTAACAATGAGCATATAAATTCCTTCTCTTTTCATAGTTTATATTGATAAGGTTTTGGTTTATGAAACTACTAGTTCCAATGTCAATGATTTAGGTGGTGGATATAAGTTAGATACAAGTGGATATAATAGGAAATCATTTAAAAAAAAATAAGTTTAACTTATAATTGATTTTGGAAATATTTCTGAATTTGAATACAGAGGAGTAAAGTTGATTTAACTTTTTTAAACATGTATTTGGGAATATTTTCAAAATCTGAAATCAATAAAAATAACTACAGGCGTTAAACTAGTTTAGAGAAAAACCGTGTAAAGAGAATGAGATGCTGCAAACTGGTTGATGTAATATGCAACCATTTTAAATTACAGTATATGCAACCATTTTAAATTACAGATAAATTTACTGGACAAAAATATAGTCTCTTCACACTCAATTTTAATTTTTAAATAATAAAATTATTGCCATGCATAGTGGATTTGTATACTAAAAATTTGTATTGCCATGGTACTACATTACGATAAGAGAAGAATGAAGTCTGGTTGTTTCTTGTCAACTATCTAATCTGTTGCAACAAAACCTTAGCTTCTTATCACTAAACGAGGAAAATAAAACACGTAACAAGTTCGAGGCCATTGCAGGATGATCGCATGGACAATAAGCAAGGCAAGTTATGATTGTTTTAGTTGATAGAGGCACCGATCAGTACTACAAAATTCGTGGTTATCTCGTATTAAATAAACAAAGAAAATAATGATGGGTTTGGTCAAGAATATCGATATAAATAGACGTGCAGAGACGATGTTTACACCTCAAGGCTAATAAGCATATTCTTCACTGAATGTGATACAGCTTGCCATGAAGCTATTTAAAACACAAATCTACTACTAAATGGTTCTCAAAGGGTCGTTTTATCTGGAAACGAAATTAAAGATGACAAAAGGACCATGCAGTGTAAATTCGACTCGTCCTAGCACACGAAACTGTGATTTAATAATAAAAAATAAGTACTCATTCTCGACACCATTTTGGCATGCAAATGAAAGAAAGCTAGACAGCTTGACTTTGTACAACGACAAAAAGATTTATAATTAGAAGTACGGAGGAAGCAAACGATTCTTTAGACAATCTAACCAATTAAACATTCAAAGGAGAAATAATTTACTAAAATGAACAATTTTCATCATAACTGAACTGACCCAATTGAAAATTCCAAAGTAAGACATCAGAGTACCACACAGTGAAATGAATCTATTTTCGGCAAAATCCAATTAAGAGGTGCACTATAATTATCAATTCCAGGAGCATATCTAAACAATTGAGAGAAAAGAATCAGATTTCTAGCTACAAAAGGGACTGTTGTACAGAGTAAGCTATTTCAGGCAGCGTTTGGAGGATGGCAAAAGTTCAAAACACACAATGTAAACAAATTCTCCGAATGCATACTAAAAGAAACATGCGCAAAAATTTACGAAAAGACCTCAATGAATGAAAGAGCAGAGGAGGATCTTTCCGACAAGGAGATCGGTCGAAACCCATTGTTCTCATTAGACCAAAGAGAATTCATCAAAATTGCTGTATTGATCGGTTCCTACTTTTTTATGGGCAACGATTAGTTCTTACTTTTTGTATAGTCAGGTATAGTCTGGCATTGACAATGTGGGCAATATTGAGCCTAATTACAACAAATCAATGGCTGACTACCATGAAGCAATATGAATAAAGAAAACCTACCATTACACTACTAGCCAAGCAATAAAAATACAGATTTTTTTTGTTGTAATTGCCATATTAAGTTGCCCCTTTGAATAACTTTACAAGCAAATTCACATAAAATAGTTACAACCATAACAATCTGACCAAACATCAACCCAACAAACGCTCAGTTCTCGACCAAAAATAATTTTGTTTGCATGGCCATTAACTGCCTACTATATATAAACATCCAATCTATGATAAAACACAACTTTAGTAGGACAATGATCTCAAATAATCCCAGTGACAAATAACATAGGTGAAGACAGCATCAATGAAGCAGAAGGAATTCATGGATATAACACATCTAAGATATAGCCAAATTTTGAATTTGTGGCTTTTATAGAATCAATAAAAAAAGCAACGCAGGGTTAATGTGTTGATTCTTGAACAAGATACCCCTCAAAGCAAACACCATTTGGCAATGGGACATATCCTCTTACTGCTAATGACGAACAGGGTTGAGCAATGGTTTCTTTGTGGTAATTCAAGACAAACGGCCAGAGTTGCAAATCCAATGGAGCTATTCGTTGTGCATACTCTGTTCCTCCTTAATGCCAAAGTGGATGTACCCAAAAGCAGAGAACATGGGGCAATGTGAACTGGGGGAACTTGAGCATACTAATGTTTACAAACGCTCCAAGGAGATGGCCCAAAGCGTGCACTCGACTTGAACCCAAGCTTCAAAAGTTGCAAGAATTCACTATTTTGTACAGACTAAGGGTAGCCTCCACTACTGATGATTAAGTTTTTGAAAGGGAACAGTGATACACCGCATCCCAGACTTAACATCGGACCAAATAATCAAGAGTGTTCAACCAAATGCAAAAAAAAGGATAAACAAAGATATCCACCCAATGAATAAATAAAACAATAAAATATAAAATGTGACCGATTCACTTGGACACGAGTCTGTCCTTCCCCTGTTGTAAGAATATTCCAATGGTCCTTCCCCTGTTGTAAGAATATTCCAATGAAATGTTGCCATCTTACAACCCTCAAAAGACAACACTAGGCTGAGAAACTGCAGTTATGAGGAATATGCTTAGCCAAATACAACACCTCGTCGTATATCTAAGGATGGGCTGCTTCCCACAGGTGAGGAAGCCCTCTTGCATGGTCGGGACGATGACCTACAAGGGGCAAACATATCTCTGAGGGATTTAAATTTTGGTGGGGCTTGAAATGCTCCCACCTTACCATCAAACCAAGACATTATTGACAAAAAGTTCAAAATTAAATTTGAAAACAAAATGCAAAGTAAATGACATTGAATATTCCTCATATGCATACTGTATTCCCCATTAATTCCAAAGTCAATGCACCCAAAATACAGATAATACAGGCCGATGTGAACTCGCTTAAGCATGTTATTATTTCACCATTCTCCAAGGAGATTACTCACCACCCAATGTTTGCACTCAACATGACCTGAAACTTCAAAAATGTAAACATTCACCATTTAAACTTCAAGAACTTCACTCAATATCTTGATCAGGTTCGCTTCCCACAGGTAGCAATGGGTCACCCAGAGGCACTAAGTTTAAACTTATGATACCCAATGGCCATGACCTATTTGCGCATATTACAAATTCAAACCCAAATACTCAATGAATTTCAGACTGATAGACACCAATCACTTCAAAAACCCACCGAACATTCAATCAATTCAATCGCCAGACATTCCATCAGTTGAAATCGCACCCTTAGTCAAGCAAATTAATGGCAGAAAGATTGACATCCTTCCATTTTTTTTTTTTTTAAGATGGAAAAAATTTGTGAAGTCATAGGCTTTTACCGAGTGACCCATTTTCCATGACTTGCTAGCTGCCCACTACACAACCGTGCAAACATGGATCGCTTTTTTTTTTTTTTTTCACCAGCAAACATGTGTGTTTTCATCAGCAGGAAAAATTAAACTGTATACAGAATAAAAGCTACGCAGAGAATTGCATCGTTTATTTCTAATATACAGACTTTAAGCAGCGACGTCAATGCAAATTTGAGAAAATGGAGTAATTATGAAGATTTTAATCAAAATGAAACCTATTCTAAGCAGCGATTCACGGCAAGAAAGTTAGATACATGGAAACTCCAAGGACCGCAAAAAAAAATGGTAAATAAATATAAACTTTCGTAAACTAAACTAAAGATCTGCAAAATTCCAAATAAGTAAAATATCTATAGACCCAAAAAAAAAAAAAAATTGTCGCCTCTTCGAAGTAATCAACCTGTACTTTAAAACAAGTCAAGTTAAAATTTCCAACAAGTATAATTCTGGATGCCCATAGGCCCTAACGATTAAACCCGCTCCGATACCATATGTAACAGCACAAGTAAAACTAAAATTAATGTCAAAAGGAAAACAATTCTTTCAATGAAATTATACCTGTACTTTCTAGCTGTGAAGTGACCACAAGATTTGGGGACGACTCTCCTCCCAACCGTAGGCTCAATTGTGTAGGATTCTGCAACAACTGGCCACCCCCGAGCCCTCAATCAACGACTACTGCCAGTATTCCTAAGTCTTAGTACTCTCCCAAGAGAATGAAGATAGAACCTCAGAATGATCGAACCCCTCCCAACCTCCTCATCATTCATTAAATAGAACAAAATATTGGAAGGGAAACCACATGCACACCCTCCATGTGTCTGCATGCTACATGCCCACCCTCCATGTGTCTGTATGCTACTTTTTCTTTATTTTCCTTTGATTTTTTTGATAATTTCCTTTTTATTAGAGCTTTAATATGGTTATTACTATTTTTATTTACTTATTTCTTTTAATATCATTTTTATTTATTTATTTTTATTATGATTTATTTATTATTATTCATTATTTTTATTATTACTTATTATTTTTGTATTATTTTTATTAGTTATTATTATTTATTAATGATTATTAAGGGAGGGATGTTACAATCTATTCTTCGTATTTTCTGCATAGAATATGAACAGTATGAGTGATAATAATTTAACTATTAAATGAAAATAAATAAATAAATTATCATGTAAATAATGTCTTACCTACGCCACTTATTGAATGATGATGTGTTTTGCAAAACATAGGCATGTATGGAAATTCTTTCCTCATTTGATAGCTTGAAGTGACATCCATTTCCTTTTAATACTTCACTGCAACTCTCTGGTTGTCATCATCATCCCATACACATTGATTAACATTGCTAAAATCCTTCATATATTCTTTGCAAAATCCTATGACCTCTTGCATTAAATATCCCTCACAAATGTTACCTTCTAGTTTTTCCTTATTACGAACAAACTTTTTCAGAACTTTCATGTATCGTTCTATAAGATACATCCCTCTTGTTCTTATTGGGCCACAATGCTCTAGTTCATGTTCCAGATGTATAAGAACATGCATAGAAATATTGCATATTGCTAGTGGAAATTCTTGTTCCAATAAGAAGAGGACTTCAACAACCTCTCCCCTCAAATTATCAAAGTTTGAAGGATCTAGAACATGAAATCTCATTCTTTCTAATACTAGGCCCCACCTTATAATTGCCAATCTTGGTCCCTTTTCCAAACTTGATATAATTGCAATAGGTAAAATATCCTCAATTATGAGATGATAGTCATGGGTCTTGACACTTCTTAAGATATTATTGTCGGTTTGGTTTCTAATATTACTACTTACATAGCGACTAGGAAATTGAGTCTGAGACATCAACTTTAAGAATTGTGCACATTGATCCTTTGTCCACACATAAAGAGATACGTTTTCTATATTTTCCATTACCATATTTTTCAACCTAAAGATTTCGATGAATCTTTAGTTCTTGAAGTTCTAGGTGTGATGACACTATATCATATGCACCAAAAAGAGTTTCTATAATAGCAAAAGCTATGTTCTTCTCAGTATGCATAAAGTCAACAGTATGCCTAATGGTTATATGCTTAGGGTACATAAATTTATAGAATATGCACACTACTTTTACACCACTATAATTAAGTGGATCATTTTTACTACCACAAATGCCACCATTTTCAATAAATTCTTTTTTCTCCATTCGCAATAATGTAATAACTTGTTATTGCGAGTGGTGCTTCACAATTCTCTTCCTTACCATTGAAATGTGACTTTCATCGATGTTATGGATGCTCGATTTTGAGGTAAGAATGAGGTCCACAATAAATACACTTGTGCAAGCTACTTGAATGCATCACAAAACCCTTAAAGATGTGAGACAAACATACATGGTATCCATGAACATTGAGACCAGTCAAAGTTCCATATGTAGGAAGACCGTGGATTTTAAACAACAAAGAAGCTCTTAAAGTGAATTGAATTGAATTAGCATCGCTTAAAATTTGAATTGCTTCAATTCCTTTTCACAATTCCACTAGCTCATCAAATAATGGCTCTAAATAAACATCAATTGTATCTGAAGTCACACTTTTTTTGTCTGGTATAGTTAATGACAACATCATGAAAAATGACTTGGTTGATAGCCATGGAGGCAAGTTATAATTTTTAAAAAGTACTACCCAAGTTGACCATTTAGTGCTTTGATTTGAGAAAGTGTTCACCCCATCTAGAGCTAAACCCAACCTTATATTGTGAGGATCTTGGGCAAAATCAAGTGATTTTTTGTCAAATTCCTTCCAAATGTTAGAATCAGACACAAATTGTTGTTTTCCATCAATACTCTTATTTTGGGCATGGCATTGCATTAGATCGAAAATGTCTCGACATTTGTACATTCAAAGCAACCGTGGGATTAGTGAAAAATGACGAAGAACCCTTCTTGGAACTGAATTTGATTTCATCCCTACTCTATACCTCCCTTCTTTACATTTTGGACATTCAATCTCACTTGCAAGATTTTTGCGAAATAATAAACAACCATTCACACATGTGTGGATGTTTTCATACCCCAAGCCCAACTTAGTGATTTTCACTTTACATGCTCTTGGTTTTGTTGGCAATGTGGAGTCAGGTGGTAAAAACGATTGTAAAAATGCCAATTACTCATAAACACTCTCATTTTTCCAACCATGCACCACTTGTAAGTTAAGAATTAAAAGGATTGTTGTTAAATGACTTAAATTGCAAAGACCATACACAAGTTTTAAAGCATCCTCCATCAACTTCTTCCATTCATCCTTGAAACCCTCATTCAACATTCTATCAACTTCAATCCCTTCATCAAAGGTTCCTACCTTTTCATTTGTGTTTGTTGCATCTTCATCTACGTCAAGTGCCTCTACATCTCTCATGCTATGCAACTTTATCCTATCTGGATAACAATTTTAAGAGAAAGGGCTTATACCGCTATGCCCATATTTTAGCATATGTTGAAAAATCACACTTCTTTTTCTCATCTTCCCACCACAACAATTATTACATGGACATGCATATTTAAGGAAGCTCTTCTCATCATCTATTCTTTCATCATGCTCATGGTATTCATCTATTGTCAATATTAACCGTTACCTCATCGTCAATTTTCTGCATTCAAAGATGAAACTGATATGTTAACTCTTTACTTTCAACTCTTTTCAGTACTTTGTTTGTAAAAGATAAGTTTCAACTCCCATTTGAGCAAAAATGCCAATTATGCAAACAATTTGGAAACAACATATAGGAAGAGAAGACTATACATTTTTTACTAGTGTGAACACACCCATACACAAAAATCACATAGTCAAACAACAAAAGAAAGTCATATTTGAGAAAAATCCTATGGATCAACACTTGTTTGAGAAGATTGTTTTTTGTATTTAACCCTTTTGAGTGGAAATTTACCAGCATGACAACGGAAATTTTTGGTTAATATACTAGCATTCTTAAGGGCACATCCCTTGCGATCATGTTTAAACACTCATTATAACATCAATGAGGAGAAGAACACAACAAGGTGGGTTGCCTTAGTAGCAAATAGGATGCATCACTCAGATACAAGGGAGGCACTGATGTAGTGTAAGTTACTAGTTGTGCACTCTCTCCTTTAAAGCCTATTTCTAACATGTTCCAAGTGTTCATTCCTAGAAAATGAGGCCACTCCAGTTGAGGGAGTCACTTACCTATTCATCGTAGCATGATGAGTTACAAATTTGGAACTTGAAGGGAATACATTCTGTTTTTAGCCACTTGCGTGGAGGGAACATTAATGAAGTATTTACACCACATTCTCTCCTTATTCCTAGCACGCAAGAGGGTACATCATTTGGAGATTTACATTATTTTTCTAAGCTTGAAGAATTTCCCCCTAATAGAAAATATGCATTAGGAGTCATATTTGCTATTCCTATCTTCATCTATAATTATGAGACTGGTCTTTGATACTCATTCAAGACCTTCAAAAGTTGTAATAATATTTACCTAGGATAAAATTCCTCTTAATAAACTCTAGTTGATCAAGTAAAATTGTTTAGGATGCCATATTGTTGATTATAAGACACATTAAAAAGTGTGACAGCCCGAAAATTACTCAGTATTTTTATCTTGTTCTCTATCTTGAAACTTGTGTAGTTTATCTCGTTGTTGAAGTGAGACACCTTGTATGTGTCTCAAACAATTGATTTGTCTACAATATACTCAAAATTATCCCACATTTCCTTCAATGGATGTGTGAATATTCAACAGGAAAATTTTCCTCCAGTTACCATTATGGTAGAATCATATAGTAACAAGGTCGTATGATGTAAATGCACAGACAATCCCAAACCTTTCCTCTTAAATAAGCAACATGGTATTGTGGATACAAGATAGATGAGATTGGAAAGAATCCAACATTGTCAAATCCACGCTTTTCAGAAAATAATCAGATGACCTTGAAGCCTCAAAAAAATAATGTTGATGCTAGTTGGCCGCCAACATCTTGGACTAGAGTTGTAATATCTAGAGATGAGTCATAGACACATTTAGCAAATTAAGGCATAGCTCAAGGCAATTTAAGACTAGACATATATCTCTTGTTATAGACAACACACACGTATCTCATCCAAACAATTTGAAGTGGATTGCTGAATGTGTAACAAAGATAGATTTGTTGTTTCACTTGTTTTAGTCATTTTTGTCTACTAATAAATTTTCTCAAGTCAATGAGTTGGGTGGAAAATGGGCCTTATATTATGGTAACGTAATAGAAAATCTTGTTTCTAGTTCAAATACAAATATGGAACTTATTTTGAACACTTTCCACACACCTATTTCTTCACAGTAACTCATAGAGAAACCCTCTAAATTTCTTGAAGACAAAACACATTGCACTCTCATAGCTTTGTAGATTAAAATATAATTAAGCTTCAAGTTAACTCAAATTTATATTATCTTTTCAATTTTGAGGAGGCTATTGTCTATGACTCCGATGCTTCTAACAAAGATAAAGGTACAATTGCCCATGCACATTTGTCCACACGCCATTGTAGCAGAAATCGTGAAAGTATGAGCATCTTAAGACATAAACTACTCAAGGCACGGATGGTCATATGTGAAAAAGGTGTTGAACAATTGGAATAAGATTGTTATTTAGTAGCCCTTCAAACACAGGATTTTTTGAAACTACTTAAAATTGATAAAGGGAGTGCTGGGAACACTCAAATTTCAGACCTACAACAACAATCACCATTTAATAATAAGAAACTACACAAATTATTGAGTTGGAAATTAAACCTAATAAGCCTTATTCCGTGCATTTTGAAGGTGATCATATTTATGATCCAGATGATTCAAATGAAGAGTAGGCTACAATCACATACCTTAGACAACCATAAGAAGAAAAACTATGCCTAGAAAATAAAGGTAAGAATCTTTCTAAAATTTGAGCATATACATTTCCTTTCATAGAGAAATTAATATTCTTTGAAAAATCCCAAAGCTGAAGAATCAAGAAATAGTGATGGATGCCTTGTAGAAGAAGATAATTTCAACTGGCATAGGGAATTCTATATTAAAACATTTCATGATAGATTTCACAAAGTTGTACAAAATTTTGTGAACCAACTAGAGAAATGGCCCAAGAAATATTGACATGCTACACCAAAGGTCCCTAGGATGAGGGAAGAAGAACTAACACATTCAATATCAATAGTGGACGAATGACATAGGAAAACTTAGAGAAATACATTTGCAGATCTATATCTCAGAGTCAACAGCATTAATCCTTAGTTGAGAGATTAATAAAAATGAATAAGTTTCGAGCCATTGGAACCCAACCAGAATCCAAGCCATATGAAGTAGACAAGGAGCTAAAATATATGTTGACTACTAGAGAATTGTATTTTAATATCTTAAAAACAAAATTTCAAAATACAATCTCCAATGGCACACTAGAATCCTAAAAGAAACAAGTACTCAAAGACTCTTTCATGGTCTCACTGAAGAAAGATGTACACGCCCTCTCATAGAGCATGTTAGAATATTATGTCATCATGGAAGGGTTGTTACCCAATAAGATTAAGATGATTTACTCCTATTACAAAATCTATGTATCTTATTTTAAGAAGTATTAGGGATCCCTATGGAAGATCTAATCACATTATAGCAACGACCTTTTTCACTGTCTAAAATTTTGCAAATTATTTTTCTTAATTACATTTGAAATAACGAAAATATGAATAGATTGTACCTACTCAATGGAATCCCAATAGTCCCTAGGGAAATTTACTATTGCAATCTGCAAGTGATGTAAAATTCATAGTAAGAAGAACTTTTGAATTCATGAACTTCTTTACTTTTGAACTTTGAAGTCTCTAAGTAAAATATGTAGAGTTTAAAACATAGGATCTAGGAAGTTGGTGTATGCTATATCTATTGAAAAATAATATTGATAATACTAAGAAGGCCACTGCTATAATTATGATTCAACATACATTATGATTGTGCTTTAGACTAGTATAATGTATGCTCATTTATGTGTGCATTCTGTGAGATTTGTTACTATAAGTCAACATACCATTTTGCAAACTTGATAACTCTTGCTCACATTGTAACTAATTTTTTTTGTTTATTTATTCAATTCGCACTTGTTAGAATAGAGAATGAAAATGATTTATTTTCTCTAATAAGTTAATCATTATAGTGTTCGTAAGTCAACTAAATTTTTTCTTTCTTCATCTATTTATATGTTTATTTCTTCTTGTCTTAATCTATCTTTCAACATTTAGTTAGTTTACAATAGTTTTATTTCTGCAGTTAGATTGATTTATTTGAATTTTCATGCTCCTTGTTGTGACAATCATTCAATATTTCATAGAATTCAACAAAACAAGCATGGTTGTTGGGAAAGAATACAGATGGGTCTCTTATCCAAAATGGTGTGAGGTATTATTAGACTCATACAAGAGATAACCATTGTGACTATTACTGGGTCACTTATCCCTATCAATAATTAATTTGGCACTAGAAGGGGGGACTAATTGCATGGCTAGCAAGAATTCTCATTCATACTATGCAAGCATTCCCGATGAAGAAAATCTCTCCCAACATCCACATACTCCTTTTACCTATACTAAGCATATTGAGAAGGAAACCAATTACAAATATGTTCCCTACAATGAAATATTATGTTATGTCACTTCCACTAAGGTTAATTCCCTTAGGCGTATTACTCGCTCTTATGCTAATAAAATAGGAAGACTCCTTGTATCCCTTTTTCTCCCTACGAAAAGGGATATCAAAAGACTAGTGACCAAAGAGAATGTTCTAGTTGACTCTGTCAAAGATATTATTGAGCATGCTTTTAAAATAAATCCCTAGTCCTTTTGATTATATAACTATAACTCCATCTAGTTCTCTACCCCTACACATACAATATGATATTGATGGTGAAATTGGTCATATTGATCATAACAATTATTCCTATGATTCTAAATACGAATCAAATTAGGACAACATACTAGATATAATGGCTTGTAATCCCCAACCTAAATGGATTTCCCAAGGTTCCCTCAACCTTGGAGGCAATTTGCATGATATTCCTAAAAAACCAAAGAGGATCCTACCAAAGTTTGATCTTAATAATTTTGTCACTCCTGAAGGCCACATAAAGAAATTATGTATAGCGTTTTGTATGATGAATGTGTAGCTGAGGATGTGGTATATAGGTTTTTTCCTTATACCTCTGAGAACCAAACATCCACATAGTATTATAATCTACCTATTACTTCTGTATCTAGTTGGGATTCCTTTAATAATGTTTTGGTCAACAAATTTGGTTAGGATTAATTGCAATCTATCCTTCTCAAATAACTTATTGTAATCAATATTGAGAAGAAAGAAAAGGTGAAGGATTTTAATCAATTTTTCATTACTCTACTAAAGAAGCTCCCTGAAGACTCCGACTCTATCAACCCTCTTGCCATGGAATATTACACCTCATCCCTAAATGCTTTTGTAGCCACATTTGTTAAAATGAAAGATAAGAACACCCTGACTCATAAATTTGAGGAAGTTATGAATGTGGAGAATGAAACGTTATCCTTTGTAGGGAATATGCCTAAGGAAGAGCCTAAGGATAGTGGGAAAAGCCTATAGTGCTAACTAAACCAATGAAGAAAGAATATACATATTTGGAGAGTGTACTCAAAATCATAAAGAATATTTAAAATGAAGTAGTTGACTTGAAGAAAATGCCAGGGAAAATTTAATCAACACATATAACTTTCTATCATTTTTAAAAGAGAGCCAACATCCAACCCAAACTAATCATGGTTCAAGAGTAAGCCGGAAATTAGATGATTTTGGAATTAATAACTTATGTTCCTATCATCAAACCAATAATTTTGAGAAAACCTTCCCTCAATGGATAAACTCTATGATGATTGTTATTAATTAACTCCTAGAACAATAATCATTGTATGATGAACCATCTCAAGAAGATGATGAAGAACCTAGAATAACTGAGGAAGAAGCGATTCAGGGGTCAACTATGTTCTTATGGTATTGGGGGTTAGACACTCATACACATATCATTAGAGAAATATCTTTAGGAAAAGCCAAAGCTACTCAAGTAGTCATGAGAAATTATAATCTTCACAGTAGGGGACCTATA
>APFE031031471.1:23885-41361 GCA_000404065.3 Pinus taeda | reverse complement strand
GTTTGATGATTAGGCCCAACACTAGCATGTTTCCCACAAAAAGGAAGAAATTGCATTGCGATTGAAAAACACTCACTACAATGCAATTTTATTCAACAAAAAATTAATGCTCTTCAATTTCTTGCAGATGCAATGCAAGAAGTGGGTTTGAGGAAAATATATTTTAATGAATCATGTGTGGAAAAAAGGAAAACGAACCTCAACTGTTGTTATATGGAATGATTGGAAAAGGACACTTTGGGAGATTAGCAAACATGAAATATCCATTAGAAGAGGACAATGAGGAAAATCAAGAAGAAAATATTGTAGAGAAGAAAATAATGAAGGTATATAAGATATTAAACATGGATTATAGGATATTCTTAATGAACTTTAAGTTATGCTTACAAATCAAGCTCAATTTTGAGAGATATTCAATAATTTTACTTGTAATGTTTTGACTTTGAGATTTTATGAGAAGAATGGGCATTTCATTATTGTTGTTATATGTTCAATATTTGTATTATTTGATTTTCTCTTTAATTTTTATGTGAACCTTTTTTTTTGTAAAAAAATTGTCATTACTATTAATTTTTAACATAAAATTCATAAAAATTTGTTATTTTTCTAAAACAAATTGTTAGAATTTTCCCATAAAAAACATTTATTTAACATGTCATTTTTGACAACAAAAAAAAATCTCAAAATGCGTATTTTTTTCATGATATTTATATTGAAAATGTGTATTTTTTTGTCAAATGTTTAATATTATTGTTTTTTTAGTGACAATTATTTGATCTGCATTGAAATATTAATTAACATTACATAAATATATAGAAAAGACTAACATTAAAATATTAAAGAATTTTTTTTTTAACTATGCAAAAAATTAAGATTTTATTTCAGAAACTATTGAAAAGAAAAATAAAAAAACACGAATATACAAATACACTTAAAAGTAAAAATGAATCTCATCAAAGAATCTCATCAAGGATGGAAAGTGAACGATAAAGGTAAATGCAAATGGTAGCTGAAAAAAAACAAGGCCTCAGAATGGAGAATAGAAAACAATGTGGCACCAGAAAAGAAGTTTAATGTAGCTAGATCGGGACGTCGGTCACAGTAGCAGTGAAATAGAGGTGATTGTACTGGATGGTTGGAGTGTTGGACATGCAGTAAGGAGAACCTTAAGAAAGTTTATCCACAAAATTAGGATGGTAGGTCTCATATATATAGTGTACAACAAGTGTATATTGTTGGGGATGTTGGTCAGAGCATTTCTTGAATCTATGCAGCACTAGATAACATACAAGCAGACCATCAAGCATGTATCACTGAGATGGATGGTAAGCTTTGTGATCAAGTTGTTTCTATTTTGGTTGACCCTAGATATAGTTATAGCTATGTTAGCCCTGACTTGGTGGATAGGTGTGGTTTGAATAAAGAAGTGCATGTAGAATCTTGGTTAGTGTAGTTGGCTACAAGTACAAAGAAGTGAGTTCATCATTGCGTAAGAGCTTGTGCATTTGATTTGAATGGTATGCATACCACAGTATATTTTAATACATTACCATTGAGATCATACAATATGTTGTTGGGCATGTATTGGTTGTACCTTCATAGGACCAAGGTGGATTGTTATCACAACGATATTGAGTGGTTGGATGACAATGGGGAACTAGGAGTCTTACAGGGAAAGAAGAAAGCCACATCACCTAGGATGGTGACAACTATGCAGGAAAAGCATAGTCACAGAAAAGGGTGTGTGTTATTTCCAGTGCATATTTCTAGTGACAAAGGTAAGGAATTCGAGGATGCAGATGTTTTGAGAAGGTACCCAGTTATACAACAGTTTCAAGGTGTGTTTCCCATAGATATTTCAGAGTTTCCACCTCATAGAGAAGTATACTTTTCTATTGAGTTGGTGCTAGGGGAAGCTCCAGTATCAAAAGCACCTTACAGGATGAGCACACCTAAGTTGGTAGAGTTAAAGTTGAAATTGAAATATATGCTTGAAAAGGGATACATTAGACCAAGTGTATCACCTTGGGGTGCACCGATATTGTTTGTAAAAGAAGAAGGATGGCACTTTCAGATTATGTATTGAATATAGGCAGTTGGACAAAATGACCATCAGGAATAGGTATCCGTTGTCGAGGATTGATGGATTGTTTTATCAGCTAATGTGAGTAGTAGTGTTCTCGAAGATTGATTTTAGATCAGGATACTATCAGGTACACATTAAAGAGGATGACATTTACAAGACAACTCTTTGGACCAGGTATGGTAATTATGGGTTTGTTGTAGTTCCATTTGGTTTGAATAATGATCCATCTACCTTTATGTGTTTGATGAATAGTGTGTTGCATCCTTATTTGGACAAGTTTGTTATTGTGTTCATTGATGACATATTGGTATATTCTTAAAATGAGGAAGAGCATGTCAAGAATTTGGCAGCAATGTTGAGGTTGTTGAGAGAGCATTAGCTGTATGCTAATCTACAAAAGTGTAGTTTCTTTCAGGCTGAGGTATATTACTTGGGACATTTTGCCTCTAAGGAGAGCATAGCAATGGATCTAGAAAGGGTAAGAGTTATCATGGAGTGGGAAGCTCCTAGAAATGTAGATGAGGTGAGATCCTTCATGGGATTGGCAAGTTATTATAGGAGGCTCATTAGGAACTTCTCACACATTGCTTATACTATTACATCATTGTAGACCAAAGGTAAGAAGTTTGAATGGACAGAGGAGTGAGCGGCTAGTTTGAGCAGCTCAAGTAGTTGTTGACACATGCATTAGCATTAAAGATTGTGGATCTGAACAAAGAGTCTCTAGTATGTAGAGATGCTTGCAAGAGAGGACTTGGTGGAGCCCTTATGCAGGATGGAGAGGTGGTATGATATGAGTCACGGAAATAATGAGCATGACCAGAAGTATATGACACATGACCTTGAGCGGGAAACGATCATACATGCGTCGAAGATGTGGAGGCACTATCTTCTTGGCATGAGGTTTGTATTTATGAGTAATTACAATGGGTTGAGATACTTGTTTGACCAGTTGAATTTGAATGCCAAGAAGGCTAGATAGTTGGCCATGATCAATGATTTCAACTTTGAGATCAAATACATCAAAGGAAAGGAGAATAGGGTCGCAGATTCTCTTAGCAAGCAGATACAGGTAATGCATATAGCAGCTAGGAGTTCCTATGGGACAAATATATAAGATAGGGTCTTGCAGGTAGGTCAAAATGATATCAGGTACATGGAAATTATGCATAGGTTGCAACATAATATAGGTACAAGTATAGTCAGTAGTATAGGTATAGATGCAGGTGCATAGGATGTGGACTATTTTCTTATAGTAGAGGATTGGTTAGGTTTAGAGATAGGATATATGTGCTAGACAATCGTGAGCTCAAGAAGGTGACCTTGAGGGTTTTCATGTGAAACCATATTCAGATCACCTAGGCTATTGGAAGATGCTAACCGCAATGAAGAAATTCTATTATGGGTGGAATCTGAAGAAGGATGTAGCAAAGTTTGTGGCTAGATATTTTGATTGCCAATGGGTAAATGTAGAGTGTAGGCATCCAGGTGGACTCGTACAGCCGATTGCAATTCCAGAGTGGAGATGGGAGGTCATTTCCATGGAATTTATCACGCGTTTGCCGAGGACAGTGAGACATCACGATTCCATCATGGTAGTGGTGGACAGATTGAAAAAGGTAGCGCACTTCATTCTAGTGAAGTCTACATTCTTAGTGAGTGATGTAGCATAGGTGTTCATCAAATATGTGGTCAGATTGCATGGTGTTCCAAAGAATATTGTTTTAGACGGGGATGCAAACTTCACTTCTAAGTTTTGGAAGGATTTGAAGGAGCACCCACATTCTCCCTCTCATTCTGCATAAGTCTCTCAGCGTCCCCGGTTCTCTTCCTACCTTCTTTCGATGATTCTACTAGAGGACTTCACACTTTCTCTTAAAGGAAAAGCATCCCATAAAAAGGTCCAATTGGTGGTTCAAATCCCCATTCATGTCCCTTTACCTTTAGAAGCTATCTTTATGGTTTGACGATTGAGTTTCCTCCCCCAACCATGGCCAAGGCTACTTCGGATGACTCATAACTTTCATCATGACCTATGCATGACCTTCTTCCTTATATCATTTCTAGGGTTGTGGGACATGTAGATACTACTCAATGCAACATTGAAAAGTACATCGTCGCTTCAATAATTAAGGTAGATGATTAAACATACTAACCATAAATATACATAAATCAATAAATAATTTTGTAATATTATTTAACAAATTTGTATTATTTTTAAAATTTTAAAAATATGAAACTAATATATTTTAAATAATAATATTTACTAAAATGGTTGAATTTAATTTTATTCAAACTAATTATCGAAGATGATTAAAAGACAAAATATAGTCATACATAGCATCACGAATAGGGTCTGTGTTGATGCTTGTCTAGCAACCTGATCCCATTATGTGCAATTTGATAGTTGATTTTAAAATTTTCATTATAATGAATCAAGTCCACCCCAAAACGTGTTAATTTCATGGTTGGTCTTTAAGTTTTCATTACAATGGGTTAAGCTCAACTACACCATGTGTCGATTTGATAGTTGATTTTTTTTTTCTTTTGCAATGTATCAAGTTGTCTTATGCTAAATTTTTAAAATCGCTATACATTTAAAATTTAAAAAAAAATTACTCTTGGTATAATAACTCATTCATTCAAGTGTTCATTTTTAAATTTTTTTTAGTCATAAATTTTTTCCATAATGTCATGCTTGAAATATTTTGAAAACTTAAGATTGTTTTGTAGTCTTAATCTTTAGTTTTAATTCCATGGTTGAAAAATTGTCAAGATTTTAATGTTTTTCTAAGTCATAATATTTTATCTTTAACGTTATAGTTGAAAACATTTATCAATATTTTTTCTTAGTACCATGCTTCAAAATTGCTGGAATTTTATGTTTTTTTAAAGAAGTGATATTTTAAATTTATTGCCATGCTTAAAAATCGTTGGAATTTTAAGGCTTTTCAAAGACATGATATTTATTGTTAATGTCATGCTTGAAAATTGTTGTAAATTTAAAGTTTTTGAGAGTCATGATATTTTGTTTTTAACGTCGTTATTAAAAAATGTTGAGAATGTACCCTAAAAAAAGATGTTATTTTGGCATCAACACTTTTCAATTTCAAGGTGTTTTTTGCACCGAACAAAATGGCTTTTATTGTTTTTCACTGTTATTGTTAAAAAATATTGAAAATTTACTTTGAAAAAAAATGGTGATGCAGGATCAACGCTTTTTATTTTTGGGTTGTTTTTTCATTTGTTTTGGGATTTTTGGGCTCGAGTACACATTTTGAGGTAATAGTTCTCATTTGATCAGTAACTATGTTTTTGTAGAAAAATGTGGTGGGGATAAGACAAAAGTCAGTTCAAGTTTTCGGAATGAATGTTATATGGAAACAGGTTATCCAATTGAGGAAAAAATCAATTCAAAAGGTGGCAAAGTAAATTCAAAATTATTCATAGGCATGGATAACATTTTCCAATTAGCATTTAGAAATGGGGAGATATGGGAATTGATTGATGAGATTTTTGCCACGTGGGAGGATATTGCCATAAAAAATTAGAAGGTTAAAATGTCTAGATCCATAATATGTACCAACAGTATGAAAAGTCCTGAAATGAAACAACTTCCAAGTGATATGACTATCACATCTTGGAGAACATTGCAAAGAGTGAAGGATGACAAACTATTCAAATCAATACTATGTCGTGTGAAGTCAGGTGAATTGTCATTGGACGAAATGTGCTCAGAATTTCAAAAGTAATTTTGTTGAATTATTTTTACTTTTTCTTGGATTATAATTTTCATTTAAATATAAGATGTTCTTGTTGGTAGTATTTGTTATATATATCACTATATCAACAATTTTTATTTTATTTATTCATTGATAAAATTTATATGAAGATATAAGAACATATACTTAGAATGTTGAATGAAGAGAGTTGGGATGATGTTGTACGTAGCTACACAGAATCAAGTTCTACAACAACACTTTAAAATTCTTATCTTGCATTCAAAATTGTATGTTGATTTTTACATTCATTTTATTCATATGCAATTTTATTTTATTCTATTACTTATACTCATATTTGTTTAATTCATTAAAGATGTCCAAGAAGGATGCAGGTGGAGTACCAAATACTTTCAAAATCTTTATTGATAAAATGAATTTGGAAAGGCTGAGAGAACAACATCTTAGAAATGTTGAACTTGATCATTCTCTTACTCATTTCATTTGGAATGGGCTGGACACTATCCAATATCAAATAATACAAGGTGATTGTGAAGACATTGCAATACACATACCTAAAAGGGAATATGCCCTGGTTATTGCATATATTTATCATGGTTTGAATTTCCCAGACATTGGATATGATAGTGAGACTTATATTTATCAAGCTTTTAATAAAGTGGTTACGGGCTCTCAAGAAGTCACAACATCACCAGTTTGGAGATTTGTGACATTTCATTATTACACACAATTTGCAATGTTATTAACAAGCTTCAAGGAAAAAGAAAACTCAAGGATGTAACTTACATGGTAAGACATTGAAATTGTATATTTGATTAATGTTAAAATAAAAATTATGTACAATTTTATTAAACTTTTACTATGTCATGTTATAGGAAAAAGTCAAATCATATTTCTTCTAGAGAACAACCAATTATAAGTGATTGTGAGATCATCCATGTTGAATGTTGGTCAAAATGAAATAGCTATAAACCTATTCTTCTAAATCGAGTAGATGGAAAGCGTTATAGCCAAGTACTAGTCCTTAGTGTTGTCGTAAGAAAGTTAACATATGAGGACAAAGATGAAAAAGGAGAGATAGTTTACATTTATCAAAATTTGCGAGCATTGATAACTATCTTATAGATTTATGCTCAAATGAAGGAGATTGTATTTTGGATTTATTTTCGTGTTCAGGTAAGTTTTATTATAAAAAATTGAATTTAATATTTTATTTTTTATTTTTTATGTGCTTATACTAATTTAATTACTTATTTCTTTTGTGTTTGATGATTAGGCCCAACACTAGCATGTTTCCCACAAAAAGGAAGAAATTGCATTGCGAGTGAAAAACACTCACTACAATGCAATTTTATTCAACAAAAAATTAATGCTCTTCAATTTCTTGCAGATGCAATGCAAGAAGTGGGTTTGAGGAAAATATATTTTAATGAATCATGTGTGGAAAAAAGGCAAAGGAACCTCAACTGTTGTTATATGGAATGATTGGAAAAGGACACTTTGGGAGATTTGCAAACATGAAATATCCATTAGAAGAGGACAATGAGGAAAATCAAGAAGAAAATATTGTAGAGAAGAAAATAATGAAGGTATAGAAGATGTTAAACATGGATTATAGGATATTCTTAATGAACTTTAAGTTATGCTTACAAATCAAGCTCAATTTTGAGAGATATTCAATAATTTTACTTGTAATGTTTTGACTTTGAGATTTTATGAGAAGAATGAGCATTTCATTATTGTTGTTATATGTTCAATATTTGTATTATTTGATTTTCTCTTTAATTTTTATGTGAACCTTTTTTTTTGTAAAAACATTGTCATTACTATTAATTTTTAACATAAAATTCATAAAAATTTGTTATTTTTCTAAAAAAAATTGTTAGAATTTTCCCATAAAAAACATTTATTTAACATGTCATTTTTGACCAAAAAAAAATCTCAAAATGCGTATTTTTTCCATGATATTTATGTTGAAAATGTGTATTTTTTTGTCAAATGTTTAATATTATTGTTTTTTAAGTGACAATTATTTGATCTGCATTGAAATATTAATTATCATTGCATAAATATATAGAAAAGACTAACATTAAAATATTAAAGAATTTTTTTTTTAACTATGCAAAAAATTAATATTTTATTTCAAAAGCTATTGAAAAGAAAAATAAAAAAACACGAATATACAAATACACTTAAAAGTAAAAATGAATCTCATCAAAGCGTAAAGATGAATCTCATCAAGGATGGAAAGTGAACGATAAAGGTAAAGGCAAATGGTAGCTGAAAAAAAACAAGGCCTCAGAATGGAGAATAGAAAAAAATGTGGCACCAGAAAAGAAGTTTAATGTAGCTAGATCGGGACGTCAGTCATAGTAGCAGTAAAATAGAGGTGATTGTACTGGATGGTTGGAGTGTTGGAAATGCAGTAAGTAGAACCTTAAGAAAGTTTATCCACAAATTAAAGGTTGCTAGGTCTCATATATATAGTGTACAGCAAGCGTATATTGTTGGGGATGTTGGTCAGAGCATTTCTTGAATCTATGCAGCACTGGATAACATACAGGCAGACCATCAGGCATGTATCACTGAGATGGATGGTAAGCTTTGTGATCAAGTTGTTCCTATTTTGGTTGACCCTAGATATAGTTATAGCTATGATAGCCCTGACTTGGTGGATAGGTGTGGTTTGAATAAGGAAGTCCATGTAGAATCTTGGTTAGTGTAGTTGGCTACAAGTACAAACAAGTGAGTTCATCATTACGTAAGAGCTTGTGCATTTGATTTGAATGGTATGCATACCACAGTATATTTTAATGTATTACCATTGAGATCATACAATATGTTGTTGGGCATGTATTGGTTGTACCTTCATAGGCCAAGGTGGATTGTTATCACAACGATATTGAGTGGTTGGATGACAATGGGGAACTAGGAGTCTTACAGGGAAAGAAGAAAGCCACATCACCTAGGATGGTGACAACTATGCAGGAAAAGCATAGTCACAGAAACGGGTGTGTGTTATTTCCAGTGCATATTTCTAGTGACAAAGGTAAGGAAGTCAAGGATGCAGATGTTTTGAGAAGGTACCCAGTTCTACAACAGTTTCAAGGTGTGTTTCCCATAGATATTTCAGAGTTGCCACCTCATAGGGAAGTACACTTTTCTATTGAGTTGGTGCTAGGGGAAGCTCCAGTATCAAAAGAACCTTACAGGATGAGCACACCTAAGTTGGTAGAGTTAAAGTTGAAATTGAAATATATGCTTGAAAAGGGATACATTAGACCAAGTGTATCACCTTGGGGTGCACCGATATTGTTTGTAAAAGAAGAAGGATGGCACTTTCAGATTATGTATTGAATATAGGCAGTTGGACAAAATGACCATCAGGAATAGGTATCTGTTGTCGAGGATTGATGGATTGTTTTATCAGCTAATGTGAGTAGTAGTGTTCTCGAAGATTGATTTTAGATCAGGATACTATCAGGTACACATTAAAGAGGATGACATTTACAAGACAACTCTTTGGACCAGGTATGGGAATTATGGGTTTGTTGTAGTTCCATTTGGTTTGAATAATGATCCATCTACCTTTATGTGTTTGATGAATAGTTTGTTGCATCCTTATTTGGACAAGTTTGTTATTGTGTTCATTGATGACATATTGGTATATTCTTAAAATGAGGAAGAGCATGTCAAGAATTTGGCAGCAATGTTGAGGTTGTTGAGAGAGCATTAGCTGTATGCTAAACTAAAAAAGTGTAGTTTCTTTCAGACTGAGGTACATTACTTGGTACATTTCGCCTCTAAGGAGAGCATAGCAATGGATCTAGAAAGGGTAAGAGTTATCATGGAGTGGGAAGCTCCTAGAAATGTAGATGAGGTGAGATCCTTCATGGGATTGGAAAGTTATTATAGGAGGCTCATTAGGAACTTCTCACACATTGCTTATCCTATTACATCATTGTAGACAAAAGGTAAGAAGTTTGAATGGATAGAGGAGTGAGCGGCCAGTTTGAGCAGCTCAAGTAGTTGTTGACACATGCACTAGCATTAAAGATTGTGGATCTGAACAAAGAGTCTCTAGTATGTACAGATGCTTGCAAGAGAGGACTTGGTGGAGCCCTTATGCAGGATGGAGAGGTGGTATGATATGAGTCACCGAAATAATGAGCATGACCAGAAGTATATGACACATGACCTTGAGTGGGCAACGATCATACATGTGTCGAAGATGTGGAGGCACTATCTTCTTGGCATGAGGTTTGTATTTATGAGTAATTACAATGGGTTGAGATACTTGTTTGACCAGTTGAATTTGAATGCCAAGAAGGCTAGATAGTTGGCCACGATCAATGACTTCAACTTTGAGATCAAATACATCAAAGGAAAGGAGAATAGGGTCGCAGATTCTCTTAGCAAGCAGATACAGGTAATGCATATAGCAGCTAGGAGTTCCTATGGGACAAATATATAAGATAGGGTCTTGCAAGTAGGTCAAAATGATATCAGGTACATGGAAATTATGCATAGGTTGCAACATAATACAGGTACAAGTATAGGCAGTAGTATAGGTATAGATGCAGGTGCATAGGATGTGGACTATTTTCTTATAGTAGAGGATTGGTCAGGTTTAGAGATAGGATATATGTGCTAGACAATCGTGAGCTCAAGAAGGTGAACATGAGGGTTTTCATGTGAAACCATATTCAGATCACCTAGGCAATTGGAAGACGCTAACCACAATGAAGAAATTCTATTATGGGTGGAATCTGAAGAAGGATGTAGCAAAGTTTGTGGCTAGATATTTTGATTGCCAATGCGTAAATGTAGAGTGTAGGCATCCAGGTGGATTCGTACAGCCAATTGCAATTCCAGAGTGGAGATGGGAGGTCATTTCCATGGAATTTATCACGCGTTTGCCGAGGACAGTGAGACATCACGATTCCATCATGGTAGTGGTGGACAGATTGAAAAAGGTAGCGCACTTCATTCTAGTGAAGTCTACATTCTTAGTGAGTGATGTAGCATAGGTGTTCATCAAATATGTGGTCAGATTGCATGGTGTTCCAAAGAATATTGTTTTAGATGGGGATGCAAACTTCACTTCTAAGTTTTGGAAGGATTTGAAGGAGCACCCACATTCTCCCTCTCATTCTGCATAAGTCTCTCAGCTTCCCCGGTTCTCTTCCTACCTTCTTTCGATGATTCTACAAGAGGACTTCACACTTTCTCTTAAAGGAAAAGCATCCCATAAAAAGGTCCAATTGGTGGTTCAAATCCCCATTCATGTCCCTTTACCTTTATAAGCTATCTTTATGGTTTGACGATTGAGTTTCCTCCCCCAACCATGGCCAAGGCTACTTCGGATGACTCATAACTTTCATCATGACCTACGCATGACCTTCTTCCCTATATCATTTCTAGGGTTGTCGGACATGTAGATACTACTCAATGCAACATTGAAAAGTACATCGTCGCTTCAATAATTAAGGTTGATGATTAAACATACTAACCATAAATATACATAAATCAATAAATAATTTTGTAATATTATTTAACAAATTTGTATTATTTTTAAAATTTTAAAAATATGAAACTAATATATTTTAAATAATAATATTTACTAAAATGGTTGAATTTAATTTTATTCAAACTAATTATTGAAGATGATTAAAAGACAAAATATAGTCATACATAGCATCACGAATAGTGTAAAACCCCATGCTGAAAATGGTTTGTTTAAATCAAATCTAGTTTAAGGTGTATGTTCCCCACTACATCATAGGTATCATGGATTTTGAACATGAAGCTCCATAACCACATCGTAAAAATGAATATATTTAGTTTTTATTTATGATATATAAACAAATATTTGATTGCATGTATTAGAATCAACCTATGTAAAACCCTTGCACCTTTCCTAATTCCAAGGTGAAGATAATTCATTATATTTTAATAAAATAAAAACCTTTTTCTTGTAATAGTTTTTATGACTTTCTGGTTATTTATATTTTATTTTCAATGTCATATTATAGTTATGTATATTTATTTCTTAAGGAATTTTAAAAATACGTAATATTAATTGTAAGAAGTAAGGTTGCCAAGTTTTTATTAATATAAAAGATTTAAATGTGAAAAATTTTAACATATTTCTAATTAAAAGTGAAAATTCATTAAACGGAAAATTTTTTTTTTATATGTAGCATAAAAAATAATTATATTTAAAAAATAAAATAACTATAGTATATATTTTTGAATGGAAATGTTTAGTTTAAATGAAAGTGAGTTATTTAATTGATGTGATATTTGGAGTACCTATTAAGTATATGATATGCATTTATAGTTTGGGAAATTTTATCAACGACTATAGTGTTTTACAGAGTTGGTTATGCTATATTGACTTTTAATAAATTTCAAAAATTAGATTTGTGTCACCTGGCTCCCACCCACCAATTTCCTAGGGATTTGAGAATATTCCAATTCTAATAAGTTCCTTCAATGATAAGTTCCTCATTACTATTTATAACATCCACTTATATTTAAGCAAATGTTATTTAGCAAAATGGTCCATTACTTTTAATAAATCTCAAAAATTAGATGCCTGCCATGTGGCTCCCCACCCACCAATTTCCTAGGGATTTGAGATTATTCAAATTCTAATAAGTTCTACCATGATAAGCTCCTCACTATTATTTATAACATTCATTTATATATAAGAAAAATTTATTTAGCAAAATGGTCCCTTTTACAAAAATATGTTTAATTCTTTTTTTCTTAAGTTAAAGTTGACCCATGTCAAAACAACAGATGGACAAATGTCAAGTGGAGATGAAGAAGGAAGACAATGCCTAGCCTGGCCATTTTCAAAAGGAGAAAATATTCACATAATGTTACTATGTTTTGTTTACAAAATATGAAATATTAATAGAAATGGAAATCTAGAGTGCAATCAAACATAACTTTAACCATACCTTTAGCATATAATGTTTCAAGGTCCTTATTATGTATGCCTTAAAATTGATGCCACATCATTGTCCTTTTTCTAAAGATAATGGTGGCTCCATATGATTCATTTCCACCCTTAGGAACAAAAAATATCTTAGCCTATGCACATAGACTCCATTATCTCTTTCATACTAAAATGCTCCCATATGAGGCTTTTTATGGATATTGAGTTCTTGGTATGTTATATGTTTTTCAAGATACATTTAGAGTAATAGGAAATATAGGAACATATGGAGAAGAGTAAAAAACTTTGATAGTTCCTATGGAATATCTTCAAATTGTGCAAAATATAATGAAGCAACAAGTTGATGAACATGGAAGTGAAAGAGAGTTAGAGGAGGGTGATTGGGTAATGAACATGGAAGTGAAAGAGAATTAGAGGAGGGTGATTGGGTATTTTTGATACTACAAACTTAGAAGCAATCAACACTCAGGAAAAAATATTGAATCATAAACTAGCTCTAGAATTTTACTTACAAGCAACCTCTATGCCCTAATTCCAAATTTTCCTTCTGTTATCATGTAACCTTGTTAAAGACATTAATGATGAGAGGTAACTCTTAAATCCTCTAATGATATTGATATCCCCATATTGAAGGGTGTACATTGGAAAAAATAATTTACTCATAAAAGTGTGCGTCCATTCCTAAAAGTGCTAAAAAATTCAAGTCCATCCTCAAAAGTATGTGTGTGGGGCTTGGGGGAGCATTGGTATACAACAATAGGATTGAGTTCATGTTTCTAAAAATGATTAGATGGAAAAAAAAAAAAAAAAATCTATGTACATAACTTTATTAAATGCCAAAGCGCATCTAAACTATTTGTTATAAAAGCACATTCTCATTATACCACTATCCCATGATATAGTAGGGAATGAAAAGAATGTAGCAATAATGCTAAAAAGTATTGCTAAAACAAAATAATATTAATTCAAAATAGTGTAAGGGTTGACTAGGAAATCATAATAAAAATAAAAAAAATGTAGAATGAACTAAATAAAGTAAAAGAGATTTCTTAAAAATAGAATGTGATTTTCTCAAAAACTAAGAAATAAAGATAAAGAAAAATAAAATATCATTATCTATAATAAGTTATGTGTGTTGAGACAACGAAATAGGGAAAATAAATATAAATATCTATAAAATGATATGAGTGTTGTTAAACAGACTCATATCCAACATCTATCATGAAAAGAAATAAATATACAATGAACTCTATTCTCAATTCTATTCTCGACCAATAAAAGAATTGAGAAACATTAAATCAAATTTGACATCCCTTCAAACAACTATCACTCTAAGGGATGGAAAATACAAATGGTAGTTTTAGGGAATTTTTGTGTAACCCACAATTACCCCCAACTCTTTGGTAGGCTCTAACTTCTTCCTTTACTCTTTGGAGACATCGAAATGAATAGAGGTTCCAAAGATATTGATGTGTGACACATAAAGCTTCCTCCTCGAGAAATCCTACTCTGGTGTGATCATGCCAATAATCCGATGAGGAATCATGTTCTGTAAATACACCATTGTGTTGCATGCTTCAACCCACAATTGTAGAGGTAGGATTTGGTCATGCAACATCACCCATGCTGCTCCCATAATGTTATTGTTCTTCATCTCAGCAGCCCCATTCTATTGTGGGTTGTGGGGTGTTGTCAACACTCATCAAATTCCTTCTCTTGCAAAAAAAAAAATTTAACTCATTCAACACGTACTCACCTTCATTATCACTCCTGAGATCCTTCACCTTCTTACCCGTTTCTTTCTCCACTAGTGCCTTGAACTCTAATAACTTAGAGAAAGTCTCATCCTTCTTCTGCATGAAGAAGACCCACACTTTCGTGAGAAGTCTTCAATAAATATGACAGAATTTGTGTCTGGCAGTGGAGGTGGTCAAGAAAGGTCCATAGACATTAAAATGGACCCTTTCAAGGACTTCATGTTCTTTGATGTCCCAATAATGAAATATCCATTCACTCCATCTCTCTATCTCCATTTTTCGTGTTATTTCTCTCTCCCTTTCCCTCCCTTCCTCATTATCTCTCTCCCTCTCTCCCCCATCACTATTTCTCTCTATACCTCTCCCTTCATCTCTCTTTATGTCTCTCTTCTTCCCTCTCTCCCAAAACCATATCTATCTCTATATCCCTACATATTTCTTCCCGATCTATCTCTCTTTATCTCTCCCCTCCAACTCTCTCTCTCCACTTTTCTCTCTCTCCCTTTCTCACCCGTCAAACCTATCTCTATATTTTGGGTCTAAGGCTTGAGATTCTTCACCTAATCATGGTCAAGGCCACCTTGGAGACCTCAAATGTTTTTTTAGGACCTAGTGCATTAAATTATTCTGTAAATCATTTCTATGGTGCTAAGAGACATAATGATCCGAATCGGATCCATAAACGACTGTCAAAGAACCCTGACTATCTCGGGACGAAACAAATCTCTAAAGAATCCAAAATAGTAATCGAAAATACCTTGAACTAGTGGCAATGGCAGCGAACGTGGAGCGACGAGGACCTCTGTCAAAGCGCGTTGACCGAGGCCCATGGAGACTGCACAGGAGGTCAAAGTAGCCCCTGGGAGCCCAGGATCGGGAAAAGGAGGAATTTCTCCTAAAAATGGCATAAAAGGCCTTATAAAGGAAAAATCACATCACAAAATGTTCAAAGAGCGGACTTAAGGCCAGGCTGGAAGGGCCTCCAATCAGCGATCTTCGACTCATCGCATTGGAGGAAAGCATGTATGCGATATCAGGACCCTAGACTTGGCGATTGAGATATTGCAATTATGCGATTGCGATAATCGGCGATTGGAGCGATCGGCAGATCGACAGATCGATGGTCGGCATGGCAAAAGGAAGGAACCGCCAGGCCGTTGCGATTGAGATATGCAAATAGCGATACGCCGATACCGATGGTTGGCGATTGGTGATCCCCGATACAAAGGATCATTGGGCAGGCGATTTGCGATAAGCCGATAAGGGCCAGACCCGCTTGGTTTATAGGGGGCAATTTCATAGAATTGAAGTACGGTTTTCACGCCGGATAGAGTATTTCTGGTGAAACCCTGTGTATTGGAATTTTGTTCCATTTTTTGGTTTTGCTTGAAGGAAGGCGCTGATTCCTTTCTAACTACTCCTGATCATTGTGCCACGCTGCAAGTGGTCATTTTATAGACAATGATGTGTTTGTAATGCAAAGAGAGCCACAGAGCCAGATGGTCAGTCGAAGAGACAAGGAGCGGAAAAAGCAACAGAGTTGCAGAAGGTGAATCGATAGAGGCATAAGAGGAACCGAGCAAGCATGAGTTCGAATGACAAAAAGCCATGAATAGAGATAGAATACATAGTCAAGTCAGAGAAAGTCTGGGAGACGAGGGAGAAATGACTAGAATCCCGAGAGGAGGATGGAATACAGAGAAAAGGCAGTGAAGCAAGAGAAGAGCAGAAAGAGACAGAGGGTCGAGCTAACCAGTGACAACATCGAGCACCAGAGCTTAAAGATTCAAGCCATCCCATAGGGGAATCTGTCCAGACTGAGCATCACATTTGGCTTTATCCACTGTAGAGCCAAAGGTCATAGAGCTGATAGGAAGAAGAAGAGTCTGTGCACTCCACTGGCTTGGGAAATCCAAGAACCACCCTGCCAAGAAAAACCTGCTTCAGGAGAACACACAGTGAGTCCCCGCATTGTAATTCTCTGCTAAAGGCACAATAAAATAAGGCCACCACTGAAGTTGGACTAGAGACGTAGCCCTGGAGAATAGGTTGAACTCCTTATTAAAAACTCTTTGTGTCTTTGTGTTGCTTACTGTATTTCTCTGCTGTATTTCCACTGATTTTCTGTGTATTGGCAATCTGATTGATCTGTTGTTTCAATAACACAGAACACACACACCAACACATGAGTCTGTAATACATTTTGTTTAATAAATCTTCAACTGAGGTCACTCATAGGGTGATTATGGGATCACATATGTACTAGTGAAAACCACTTATTGGCATGGGATCTATAATCACAAGTGAAACACATCTCTAACAGCCCATGTGTGGTTTTTTAAGGCATTCTTGTTGGCCTAGATGAATAAAAGCTTTCTTTGTGGTTGAAAGTCCATGTTTCCATCATAGCCATGTCTTGGGATTGAAAACACATGTTTGAGCTAACGTTATTGTCCCTAGGTTCCTAAAGAGTTTCTTTAGGGCTTAGGGCTAGGTTCCACACATCCATCGGTCCACCCTAACCCCAAAATATTTTTCATGGCACTATGATCCAAATTTATTGCTAAAAACCTTCTAGAGGACTCCATACTTTCTCTGAAAGGGAAAGCATCCCATAAAAAGGTCCAATTGGTAGTTCAAATCCCCATTCCTATCCCTTTACCTTTAGAAGCTGTCTTTATGGTTTGATAATTGAGTTTCCTACCCCAACAATGGCCAAGGCTACTTGGGATGACTCATTACTTTCATCATGGCCTATGCATGCCTTCTTCCCTATATCATTTCTAGGATTACCGGACATGTAGCTACTACTCAATACCACCTTTTACATGTCGCTTCAATAGTTAATTAATGGTTGATGATTAAACATACTAACCATAAATATACATAAATGAATAAATAATTTTATAATGTTGATTTAATA
>APFE031031471.1:9053-23711 GCA_000404065.3 Pinus taeda | reverse complement strand
ATATAGTTAATAAATCAATCATTTGGTAGATAAAGTACAATAAATATAGAGAGACTTATTCATATTGCAAGTTATTAATAAATAAACAAAATAGAGTTTATTGTAAAAATTAATAAATACCGGTTAAACATATTGTTACCAAAATTTATGTCAATACAGAAATCAACATTTATTACTCATAATAAAATCAATTTATTAGAATGTCCTGATTTAGTGGAAAGAAAGTCATATTTTCTTTTATGGTCGGCTCATTCGTAATAAAATCTTGAACCACCAAAGCGCACGTATAAATAGGTCGTATTGAGTTTTATCGCTACCAACCACAACCTCGTAGGGAGTTTTATTGATACATGATCTGAAATTGTTTAAACCACCCGAAAGTGTGTAGGGCGTATTTTGATCGTTCGTTTCAACATAAAATTGAACTGTTCAATCTATCTCAATCTCGTGGGGCGTACTTTTGATCGTTCGTTTCAGCATAAAATTGTGCAATCTCGATCTCGTAGGGCAGAAACTGTGCAATCTCCATCCCGTAGGGCAATCTGGTAGGACAGCAACTGTGCAATCTCGATCTCTTAGGGCAATCTGGTAAGGCAGAAACTGTGCAATCTCGATCTCGTAGGGCAGGACAGGGCGTGATGGCATCAAGAGACGCAGAGAGGAGGATGATCCAAGAGTCTCCAGGAGAGGGAGAGGGCTCCAGTAGTCAAGCTGTGGTACCATGCACTAGTTCCACCAAGAATAAGAGATTCGAAATTAAGAAATGGAATGCTGTTGCACTCTGGGCATGGGGTATCATCATCTGCTTCCAACCTTACTTGTTGCGTTTATTTATTTATTTAAAACAGAGTCGTTTTACACCAGCCTTCAAACTCTCTCAAACAAGAATCCTTCTCACTAAAAATTTCCAGTTTAACTTGAAAGATTTACTATTTTATTCTAACTAAATTTTAATCTAATCATTTCTGCATGCAGACATCCAGGTCGATAATTGTGCAATTTGCAGAAACCACATTATGGATCTTTGTATGTGCTATTGATTTATATAATTTAACGGTAGAAAATTGAGAAGATGGATTGTTTTCGGGAGATTTTTTATTCAGTTTGACTAAATTATATGAAATTTGAAAATAATATTATTATCTCTGTTTTCGTCAGGCAAATCAAGGAACTGAGACCACTGAAGAATGCACAGTTGCCTGGGGTATGTTAAAAATATGTATTATTATTATTATTCGCTTAAGCTTCAGGTTATCAAAATTTTATATGTTTTTCTTTGACATTTGAAACAGGAACCTGCAATCATGCTTTTCATTTTCACTGCATAAGTCGGTGGCTTAAGACAAGACAAGTATGCCCATTAGGTATGTATTCTGAACTTCCTTCTTGTGCTGCATTTTAATAGAGTGATTATTTTCAAATGGAAACATGAATTTTTTAAGGAAATGCTTAGTTGATTTTTCTGTTCACTTTTTCTTTGGTTGGACAATTAGAGAGGAAGTCTACTTTGAAGATTCATTTGAACTTTTATTTTACACCTTACTATGTATATATTGTTGCAGATAATAGCGAGTGGGAGTTCCAGAAATATGGACATTAGAGTTGTGATCACTATCACTCTCTTATTTTTCTTTTCATTTCTAAATTCATTTGTATAATGTTCTTGGTTTGTAAATCAAATATATAATTGGTTGATTTGTTATTTTTTTATAATTTAAGTTTTTTTTCTTAATAATGTGATGTATTTTTGGAAAATGATTTATTATAAAAAACAATTTACAATGTAACATGCAGTATGCATTTTTTTCCTTTTCCTACAATTTATGTCTTAACCCAATGCATGGTGAAATTTCTGCATTTCATATTAATGTCTTATTCACTATTTCTCTAGCTTCGTTACATTGATGTCTAGATGGGGTATTCTTTTTCGATGATATTCCATGTTTTTAATCAAATTCTTTCATTGTTGCCAAACTCAGAAATCACCTTGCATTTTATATTAATGTCTTATTAACTATTTCTCTAGCTTTGTTACATTGATGTGTGCATGGGTATTCTTTTTCCTGGATATTCTACATTTTTTTATGAAATTCTTTCATTTTCGTGAAACACTCCATCATCTTCTTTCTTGAACATTCTTATTGTATTCTCTATATCATGATTTACATGAGCCTTAAATTATTTAAATTTATTAATGACATATTTCTTTTGGAGAGAACATAATGTTACTCTGTTGTGTTTATAAAACATGAAATATTAATAGAAATGGAAATCTAGAGCGAAATCAAGTATATCTTTAACGATACCTTAGCATATAATGTTTCAAGGTCCTTATTCTATATGCCCTGGCATTTTATGCCACATCATTGTCTTTGTTCTAAAGATAATGGGGCATCTATATTATTCATTTCCACCCTGGGTATTTCTAACACCAGAACCTTAGAAGCAATCAACGTTAAATGAGAAGAATTGAAGCAATCAATATTTTTTCTTTCCTTCTAAATTCATTTTTATAATGTTGTTGGTTTGTTTATCAAATGTATAAATGTAATTTGATTTTTTTTTATCAATCCCCTCCACCAGTGAGAAGACTTTGGTTATAAATGACTCATAACATCCAAAAAAACATAAAAATGACTCATAACACCATATGGAACTCAAAATTTTTATTTAAGATATGATGCAAGCATCAGTTATATACATTGTCTTAGAAAATTATTCAAAATCACTCATTTTGTTGCACACCATCAGAATTCACATCTTCAGATTTTCCATATTCTTCTCTTTGATCAACTAATGCCCCCTTTGGGTCTACATGCATGCCGACCATTTCAAGTTTCAAAATTCTCTTCTATCTATGATTGGTTTCAGCAGACTCCCATCTCAACATTGTTCCTTCTAGAAACAACCTCTTCATAATCTCTATCGTTTTGAAGCAAAGAGTTCCTCTCTTTGTTAAATTGAATTCAAAAAAAAGTATGTCAACATCCTTCAATTTTAAGAGGTTTGTGTGGCAACAATTAATATTTGTACCCTTTCTTTTTCTCTTTCCGGCAATGTTTTAATCAACTACCATCTTTGCCTTATACACACCATTGAATGGGTGTGTATTCGTGGCATAACAATGTACTTCATTTTCTATAATCACCTTTATAACCTTAGCAACCTGGAATGGATAGCCATTTGGATCTCCATCTACTAGCACTGTGATCATGCAACCCTCCTTAATATCCTATACTGAACTTGTGTAAAGGTCTTCCATGGCTTCATGTTTTTCACGAGATTTTCTAGAACCAATTTACAATTCTCTTTCCTTTGCCTATGAATAATTAATAATACCTAGAGATTGTTGTTGTCCAACAATGTTTCTTTCCTTATGTTCATTTGATACATTTTGTGGCCATATAAATGGATTTTTCAAAGGTATTGTCTCTCTATTTGGAATACACTCTCCATGCTTTGAGAAGAAATATTTCATCCATGACATTACAGTATTTGATAATGGCCTAAATTGTCATTTAGGACATACTTTTGAATAAAATGTGGTATCCTTTTCCAATTTTTCTTGGATTCTTAATAGACAAAAATTACCCATTGAATGAAACATTTTGAAATCCTTTCTACAGATAAATAAAGACCAAATATGATAATCATAACTTGACAATGTGACACTGTGACACTCTATTCATTTGAAATTCTTCATCATGCTCTTCATCATTCCTACTCTCATAGTCCATAGGATTAGGACTAAGTGGACACCGTGAAACTCTATACATTTGAAATTCTTCATGATGCTCTTCATCACTATTGCTTTCATAGTCCATAGTATTAGGACTAAGTGGAAACCAAAACTCTCTATTTATTTGAATATCTTCAGCATCCTCTTCATCGTTGTTGCTCTCATCGTACATAGGATTAGGACTAAGTGGAAACCATGACTCATTATTTATTTGAAATTCTTCATCGTGTCCTTCATCAATGCTTCTCTCATAGTCCTTAGGATTATGAGTAGGTGGAATATTTGACTCTCTATTCATAGTGGAAGAATTTTTGTTATAGTCATCAATATCAATTGGGTTGTTACATGACAAAGATGTTGATGCTTCACAAAGAAAAACTTCACTATCAGTAGAATCCATGCTTTCAACAAAAAGAGGTTGAATATACAAATGCACTCTCTCCTAATGATAATATATACTAAAAAAAAAAAATTCCCTCCAAATTTTCCCTCCAAAATTTTCTTCAAATTTCCCTCCAAAATTTCGTTTCTGTATTTTCCAATAAATCTTCTACAATTTATTGAGAATTTTAACTAAAATTTTCTTATGACATAAATTTTTCAAACTAAATCTTTTACTTAAACTATATAAAGTTTACTATACAACTGAATGTTTTTATAATTTTTATTATATCTTCTAAAACAAATTAATCCCACATTCACCATGTAGTCAAACAATTCCGTAATGTTTGTTTTATCATAATTTACTATATTGACACAACAAGATTTATATGTTAAATTCTTTATAAAAATAAATTAATCCCACATTCACCGTGCAATAAACCTTGCACCAATTCTATAATGTTCGCTTTATCATAGTTCCCTATATCTCCATAACAAAATTTACATGTTAAAGTTTTTGTAAAAACAAATTAGTCCCACATTAACTGTGTGGTAAAATAATTTTGTAATTTTTGCTATAACATAAATTTCATTATCACTATTCCTCACATCACATCAAGATTTTTGCTATAACATAAATTTCATTATCACTATTCCTCACATCACATCAAGATTTTTTGGGGTTTGTTAAAAGACTTGAGTGACATTAATGTGTGCATGGGTATTCTTTTTCCTTGATATTCTATACTTTTTATGAAATTCTTTCATTTTCGTGAAACACTCCATCATCTTCTTTCTTGAACATTCTTATTGTATTCTCTATATGATTATTTACATGAGCCTTAAATTATTTAAATTTATTAATGACATATTTCTTTTGGAGAGAACATAATTTCTCTGTTGTGTTATATAAAAACATGAAATATTAAAGAAATGGAAAACTAGAGCGAATCAAGTATATTTTAACGATACCTTAGCATATAATGTTTCAAGGTCCTTATTCTATATGCCCTGGCATTTTATGCCACATCATTGTCCTTGTTCTAAAGATAATGGGGCATCTACATTATTCATTTCCACCCTTGGGTATTTCTAATACCACAACCTTAGAAGCAATCAACACTAAATGAGAAGAATTGAAGCAATCAATATTTTTTCTTTCCTTCTAAATTCATTTTTATAATGTTGTTGGTTTGTTTATCAAATGTATAAATGTAATTTGATTTTTTTTATCAATCCCCTCCACCAGTGAGAAGACTTTGGTTATAAATGACTCATAACATCCAAAAAAACATAAAAGTGACTCATAACACCATATGGAAATCAAAATTTTTATTTAAGATATGATGCAAGCATCAATTATATACATTGTCTTAGAAAATTATTCAAAATCACTCATTTTGTTGCACACAAAATGATGAATGATTGAAGGAAGATGAAGATGTTACATATTCTTCTCTTTGATCAACTAATTCCCCCTTTAGGTCTACATGCATGCCGACCATTTCAAGTTTCAAAACTCTCTTCTATCTATGATTGGTTTCAGCATACTCCCATCTCAACATTGTTCCTTCTAGAAACAACCTCTTCATAATCTCTATCGTCTTGAAGCAAAGAGTTCCTCTCTTATTTAAATTGAATTCATAAAAAAGTATGTCAACATCCTTCAATTTTAAGAGGTTTGTGTGGCAACAATTAATATTTGTACCCTTTCTTTTTCTCTTTCCGCCAATTTTTTAATCAACTACCATTTTTCAATGGTAACTTATCTCTGAGGAGAGATCTGGCAACTACATGCTTTTGAACTCTGTTACAATGAGGCATTAAGGCCTATTAACTGTTGAGAAACAATGGAAAACCCTAAACATCTAAAACCCTAACCCTAGGAGATGAAGTGCAAATATATGGGCCCCGTTTTGGGTAAATTGGTACATTAACTTCTCGAGGTTGCATTTTGTGTGGCAACAATTAATATTTGTACCCTTTCTTTTTCTCTTTCTGCCAATTTTTTAATCAACTACCATCTTTGCCTTATACACACCATTGAACTCTGTTATCTCGAGAAGTTAATGTACCAATTTACCCAAAACGGGGCCCATATATTTGCACTTCATCTCCTAGGGTTAGGGTTTTAGATGTTTAGGGTTTTCCATTGTTTCTCAACAGTTAATAGGCCTTAATGCCTCATTGTAACAGAGTTCAAAAGCATGTAGTTGCCAGATCTCTCCTCAGAGATAAGTTACCATCACCTGAGCTAGTTTATTTCCGCTTTTGTTTGTAAGCATATTTCAGTATTTTACATTTGTGAAATGAAGTATTATTTTTGTTGTATCTTTGTATTTATGGTTATATCTGTAATTTGTTGCATTCCTATTTAAATCTGGAACACTAGTGATAGTGGAATTTATGAGGTGCTAGGAAAGGTGATGAGGAAGTTGAAACTTACGCTTAAGAATATGTTGTCAATACTAAGGATGAAATTGGAACTAATGTTAGAAAGGAGAAGAGCCATAAAAGACCAAAATTAACAATGCCCAAGAATGTCGTTGTTCTAATTAATGATGAGAATGTTAGGAGGAAGAAAAATAAAGTTGAACATTCTCAAGTAGTCATTACCGATAGTGAAGGTCCTAGTGAAAATTCAAAATAAAGAAGGGGAATCATTACACCAAAAGCTGATTTAGAGGATGGCATTATTAAAACAAAAAAAAAAATCCATTCAATAGAACTTGAAAAAGAGAAACTTAATTAAGGGTGGTCGTACATTTCAGCTTAGTGTGAGACAAAGCTATAAGCCAAGTGAAGGAAAATGTAAATATCAAATCAGAAAGCCATACCACTTGCATGTTCACAACTTGAAGACATTGATGAGGTACAATCCATATGCTCATGTAGTTAGTTATGTGCTTCTTGTTGATTAAGTTCAAGTTTGAAACAAAGAAGCATTTTACAAGTCAAAATTTTTTTAATACAATTATAATGTTCTTGGGGGGAACCATTTTGTAGAAGCTCAAAGGCAATTAATGGGGGAATATCCCAATAACCCACATTTTTAAATAATTAAATGTATTATTTATGCTGGTATATCATATACAGAAATAAAGTTATTGGCATGGGATCATAATTCAGATAATGAATATAGGATGTCTATGACTTTTATCCAAAGGGTCAGATTTATTCATAGTGAATTTGGAGAAACATGTGGTGGGATAAGATAAATGTTATTGTAGATTTCCAAAAAGAATGTTGTATGGAAATAGGCTATCAAATTGAGAAGAAAATCAAATCAAAAGGAGGCAGAGTAAATACTGATATATTTAGAAGTATTTATAAGAATTTCTAATTGGCATTTAGAACTAGAGAGATATGAGAATTGATTAATAAGATTTTTAGCATGTGGGAGAACATTGGCATTAAAAACCTAAAGGTTAAAAGATCTAAACCATTGATATGTATCAATAGTAAATCGGGTCCTGAAATGAAGCAGCTTATAGAAGATATGACTATCACACCTTGGAGATAATTGTAAGGAGTGAACGATGAAAAACTTGTCAAAGCAATATTATCTTGTGTGAGGTCAGGGGAATTATCATTAGAGGAAATGTCTGAGGAATTCCAAAAATAAGTTTGTTTAATTATTTTTACTTATTTCTAGATTTTAATGTTCTTTTAAATATAACATATTGTTCTTGGTAGTATTTGTTATACATATCATTGTATTAACTTTTTTTACCTTATCTATTCAATCACAAAGTTTACATGAAAATACAGGAAAAAATGGTTAAATTGTTCAATGAAAATAGTTGGGATGATGTTGTACACAACGATCCAAATTCAAGTTTGACATCAACACTAAAAGATTTTTATCTTGCATTTAAAAAGTTACGTTGATTTATACATTCATTTTTCATCTGTATAATATTTTTATTTTATAACTTATACATATATGTTTTTATTTTATTAAAGACAAGGAAGGATGCAAATGGAGCATGAGATAATTTTAGCACCTTTATTGAAAAAATGAAGATTGAAAGACTGAAGAAGCAACATCTTATGAATATTTAACTTGATCCAACTCTTACTCATTTAATTTGGAATGGGCTTGACACTATTCAATATGAAGTAATACAAGGCAACTGTGAAGACATTGCTAAACTCATACCTAAAAGGGATTATTCCCAAGTTGTTGCAAATATTTTTTATGGTTTCAACATTGACTATGATAATGCCTTTATACTTATCAAACTCTTAGTAAAGTGGTTGCGAGATTTGTAGAAGTCACATCATCACCATTATAGAGATTTGTGACATTAATTCATACAAACAATTGGTAATGTTATTGTCAAGCTTCAAGATGAAAACAAACTCAAGGATGCAGCTTACATGGTAAGACATTGAAAATGTATGTTTGATTAATGTTAAAAAAATTCATTTATGTACAAATTAATTGAACTTTTACTATTTCATGTTACAAGCAAAAGTGAAATCTTCCGAACTGTGAAGATCAACCATTTATAAATGATTGTAAATTCATCCATATTGATAGTTGGTCAAAAGATGATAGCTATATGTCTATGATTTTTAATCAAGTAGATGGAAAGAGTCATAGACAAGCACTCGTTTATGATGATGTTGTGAAAAAACAAACATATGAAGACAAAGAAGCAAAACGAGAGATAGTTAACATTTATCAAAAACTACAGTCATTGGTTAACTATTTTATAGACATATGTTCAAATGAAGGAGACTGGGTTCTGGGTTTATTTTTTGGCTTAGGTAAGTTTTATTATATAAAATTGAATTTAAATATTTTCTTTCTTAATTTATATGTCATTATACTAATTTACTTCATTATTTCTTTTGTGCTTGATAAATAGGTACAACACTAGCATGTTGCCTGAAAAAAAGAACGAATTGCATTTGCACTGAAAAAGATCCACTACAGTGCAAATTTATTCAACAAAAAAATAATGCTCTTCAATTTATTCCAAATGCAATGCAAGAAATTGGGTTCAATAAACGGGATTTTAGTGAATCACGTGTGACAGAAAAGGTAAAGGAACCTCAACCACCATTACATGGAATGATTGGAAATGCATACATTGGGAGATTCACAAATATCAAAGATCCGTTAGAAGAGGAAAATGAGCAAAATGAAGCAGAAAATATTGTGGGAGAAGACAATGATGAAACTCTAGACGATGTAGAGTTTGGATTACGCGATATTGTTCATTAAATTTAAGTTATGGTTGGAAATCAAGCTCATTTTTTGTAACTATTAATTAGTTATAATTGTAATGTTTTTTACTTTGACATTTTATGGGAAGAATAAGCATTCAATTAATGTTTTTATGTGTTCAACATTTGTACTATTTGATTTTTGCTTTAATTCTTATGTGAATCATTATTTCTTGAAAAAAACAGGGATTATTATTATTTTTTGACATGAAATTCATAAAAAAAAAATATTATTTAACCATTTTTTGTTAGATTTTTCCTATAAAAATCGTGATTTTGACATGTCATTTCTAGAAATTTTTTTATCAAAATGTGTAATTATTTAGTTATATTTTTGTTGAAAATGGTTATTTTTATGTCAATTGTTAAAAACTATTATTTTTTAAAGACAATTATTTGATGTGCATTGAAAAATTAATGAACGATATATAAATATGTAGAATATCAAAACTTTAAAACATCGACCTTCTTTTTTAACCATGCAAAAAAAAACCTCACTACCAAAAAAAAAATATGAAGAAGAAGACCACTTCAAAAATTGTTAAATTTAGAAAATAAGTATTTACATTTAATACATTAGAAAATTTAAAGTAAAAAATAGGTCATTTAAAAAAAGGATCTATGCACAATCAACACATTTTAAAATCAGCATGCAAATCATTAACATTCTAGAAACTAATATACTCAAAATATTTAAAGTGTCAAAAACTATGCTAAGAAAATGTGTATTTTACATCACCACTTTTCAAAATCGGGTCACTTTTTTGCTATCTCTATGAAATGGATAATCGTATTAGTTCAGGTTTCAATGTTTACATTGTTTAACATGTGTATGCATAGAAAAATCCAGAAAATATCACATACACTGTGTTATAAAAACCACATTAAAATCATTACCAAAATACAATGATATATATGTATACATAATACTACATTTAAGGAAGGAAATCAAATTGCAAGACGTTATAAACATTCAATGCTATGATTTACAACCAAAAAGTATGTGTATAGTTATATACAAAGGTTAAATGCAATGAAGATAATATATAGGTATGTCTACTGAGACCTCTTTGGAGGTTAAAACAATAATTTTGAAATTAGGGTTGGTAACATTACAAATGTAAAAATAATGATATCCATGACATAAGTACAAAAGACTGTTGAAGTATAAGTATGCCAAGAACTTATGTGTCCTTAAAACAATAATTTTGAAATTAGGGTTGGTAACATTACGAATGTAAAAATAATGATATCCATGACATAAGTACAAAAGAGTGGTGAAGTATAAGTACGCCAAGAAATTATGTGTCCTTAAAACAATAATTTTGAAATTAGGGTTGGTAACATTACGAATGTAAAAATAATGATATCCATGACATAAGTACAAAAGAGTGGTGAAGTATAAGTACGCCAAGAAATTATGTGTAACACCCTTGGCTCCTTGGAAGATTTACTATGGTTATTTAATTCAGTTTTATGATTTACTACATTTATTTTATGTTATGTTATTACTAAGGCTCGAAAGACAGATAACAAATTGTTACCTAATTATAAGTGATTAGGAGTTGAGACATGATTAATTAAAACAAATTGTTTACTACAATTATAAGAAACAATTATACCCCTACCCTGGGCATGGCCCTAGGAACGGGAAATACAGGGGGAAAAGATGAAGAATTGGAGGACTATCCTAGTGGTGGAAGAAAAGTGACCAGTGGGAAGTTTCTCATTAATAGTCAAATTAAGTGCATGACTTGAGGCTAGACAGTGTAGTCCTGAGGCCTAAGGCACCGATAGTAATTGGAAATTATTCCAGTGAGAAAACTAGAGAAAGTGCTCGGGGGAGAGCCTGGATGCAATCGCCAGGCTCGTGGCTAGGAGGAGAGACTTTTTGGATATTTGTTGAAGTTCCATTGATAATTTAAAGTAGATAAGTAATGTAGCCTCTTTGTTTAAGCATGGATGATAATAGAATAACATAATATATCTTTACTTATAGCATCATGATAGTTCATTACATAGCATGAATATTATGCTTAACTCATAATAGAATGTGCACAAGAAGATAATACATTTATTAATAAAGTAAATCAATCCAATACTTAGAACAAGAAATCGAAAGGAGTTCTCAGTGCAAAAATAAGTATAAATATCCCATGAAATTGTAAATCTAGTAATTGATAGCGTCCAAAAGATCAATCAACTCCTACAGTCCTGTTCTCTTTTGTATGAACGATAGCAAATAGAGTTGCAAATCATTCCTGAAACTATTGGTGGAATAGACCAAACAGAGTAACTCTCTCTCTGTCATAGAGGGTCGTTTAAACCCTCAGCATTCAAGAAAACAAGGTTTCTACCCGCTTAAGGGTATCATAAATAGTTCAAAGTATATACTTCAATACAAGTGAGCAACAGATGTACTATTAATAACCACATAGATATCAACATATTTTTGAGTCAATAAGTATGGAACAGTATTAACTAAAATATCAGTAACAATATTAATAATTTGAAGTGATGAAAACCTTTCGAAAGTCAATAAAATACATATGAATATACAATATCATAATCAAGTTTTTACAACCGAACACTTTACTGCAACAGAGTGCAGGTCCTATGGCATTCATCTAATAAAGATTGAAACCAAAGAGGGTGTAAAACCCTCAACTACATATAAAACCCTTGTTTGCATACAAAACCCTTGATTGTTGTAAGCAACAGCGATCCCAAGGAATTTTACCATAAATTACTAAAACTAAATGCAGAACAGTCTTTCAATCTAAAAGGAAAACAACCAAATCAGTCTATCCAGATAGAATTAAAGGCCAGACTCCGGCCCAAAACCCCTGCCATATGATTTATCATAGGCATATACCTTAACAAGAAAACTAGGAAAACTTGTTAGGCCCCTATACTACTAGTGTAACCCCTTATTATTATTAGTACAACCCCCTTATTATATTGATGTACCCATGTAGTGCCCATATTGTTACTATTGTGCCCCATAGAAACACACTATTGTTTTTTTATATATTATTCAATAGTAGGACCATTATCTTTTCCTGTAAAAGCCATGAAGAGGGTTTTGAAAAAATTCACTTACTTGGCGAAAATTTGAAATTGTCACAGTTTAGTCAATATTGCTCAGAATCCCTATTATGACCTGTTTTTGGAGATGGAACAACTATTCTGCATCTACCCATGTGATAGAAATTCTGATCCAGACACTAAATTTCATATCTGTGCTGCAACTCTCCCGTTGTCCCCAAAATTTCTACAAAAAGAGTTGATTTTAAATCAGCGATATCTTCCTCATCCGGACTCTGAAACAAACTATTATTTAGTTTGATTTAAGATTTTATTCCTACGCTCAAAAAGCTTGGAGAGAAGCCTCGCAAGCTCACTATAATTTTGACATCGTAAAAGGTTAGGAAGGTCAGTATTGCAACAAAGATTATGAAACTGAGATCTAATGTGGTTGTATGTGGGGCACTTTGAGAGGAAGCGATTTGCATCCTCGATGTTCATATTCTCACAGAGATGGAATATCCTTTCCATCCATAGTGTTTTAGGAACTGCCCAACAACCCGTTTCACTATGGAGTGCATGAGAGTTCATTCTAATCTTGGCTATATTAATTTTCTTCTTTGAGCTAGTTAAGACAGAGAGATCTTTTGATCTTCTAGGGTGGGGTTGATGACGTCCTTATAATATCTTAATTTTCTTTTAGCTGCTAAATCTTTCTTACACCACATTTTTTCTTTGAATTTAGAAGTAACAATATTTTTAATGTTATTAATGTTTTGCAATGCAACATTCTCATCAATCTCCCAATGGTTTAACCACGCCTTGGTGTCTTTATACCAACCTTGTTTGAGCCTTAAGTGGTTTTGGCTGGAATTTAAAGCTAGCTTTGAAAGTCTATGGTCTCCTATGTTATTGAGTTTATGCTTGTACAATAGAATCCTAGTCATAGCTCTCGATAGGGGAAAGACCCACTTCTATAAGAAGAATAGGATAGGGTGTACTGCTTTTGATTTCGAGGTTATACGTTATAAAAATCTTCTGGATTTTCTCAATCTTTCTTGAGGATTCTCTAGAGATGCCACAGCCCCAAACCTCACATTCATATAAGATAACATGAGTGACTAAAGTTTCAAAGAGGAACTTCTTTCTATCCCACATTATGAGTTTGTCGTTTTACAATTATTTTCGAGACCAAAATAAGCTTTCCACCCCTCATTAATCCTTTCCTCAATGTTATAGTACCAGTTGAGCTTTTGATGAATATCAATTCCTAGGTACTTGTAAGAAGGAGCCCTCCAAGTTATTATTGTCATACATAAAATTAGTGTAAGTGTCCTTCTTGGATTTGATAATCATAACTTTTGTTTTGTTAGTGTTAACAGTCATACCCATGGTAGAGCAAAAATCCATAAGAAATCTAAGTTGTTTATCAAGATCAGATGGGCACCTTGGGAGAAGAACAATATCATCAGCATAGAGAAGAAGGATGATGACTATCCCAGCTAAGATCGTACCAGCACAACCTACTTCCTCTAAACAACCTTCTATCTTGTTGATGTAGATGACAAATAGGGTAGGGAGAGGGTCAACCTTGCTTAACTATGATATTACACTTAATATGTTTCGACCACCCTTCATTTGCTTGTTAACTTAGCAACTACATTATCGTATAACCTTATAGCGGCATCTCTCAACTAAAAAGGAATCTTTAGCTCTCCTAATCTATTCTATAGGTCGTTTCTAAGAACCGCATCAAAAGCCTTTCTAAAGTCCACAGAGCAACAAAAGAGATTGGATTTATCATTGCGACATTCCTCCACAATGATCCTAAGTGTAACATGGTGGTCCACTGTTGAGTGCTTCCTTCTAAAACTCGCTTGGCCTTTAGCCTGCTTACCTTCACTTTCAAGCCATATGCTCAACTTCTTTTCCAAAATAATACCATATAACTTGGCTAAGAGAGGGTTGATCTTAATTGTCTGATAATTAGAGGGGTTATTTGTATCCCCACTTTTAATAATAGGGATAATGAGGCTCTGAGTCCACGGTTTAGGGAACCCTTACTTGACCACTCGATTAAAAAGCTTTTGGATGTGGGAGATGAGGACAATACCTCCAATTTTTAAGATTTCCAGTTGGTAACCTTCAATGTCCTTAATATATATCTTATATGTATAGAGGAGAGGGTAGTTTTATTATTGGAATTTTTTTTAGACAATTAGGCATAATAAAAACTATTTAAAATTTTAAATAACAAAATAATAATGAAAAGA
>APFE031031464.1:0-15817 GCA_000404065.3 Pinus taeda | reverse complement strand
TTCACATTAACCATCATGAGACAAATGAGAATGGAACCATAATAGTAGTCATCTATTAATGAATAATAGGCAGAGAAAGATACAACCAAGGTTCTGACGTTGAACCTATTCTCTGGCTGGGCGAGTAGCTATGTATGCCTTGCAATAGACCTTCAGGATTCCGGCAGCATAACCTCCCTATGCTTCAAGACTCTTACTATCACTCCAGACAAGCATAATCACAACTATCATTACTCCAGAACTCCCAAAACTCCCAAAACTCCAGAACTCCCAGAACTACAGAACTCGAGAACCCCAGAACTCCAGAACTCCCAGAACTAGCTTGTCTAATGCATGAGGACAGACTTTTAAAAATGGAGAAGGGAGGAAGATTCAATGCACCAGGATGCCCATTGTGGATCGACATTATCTCCGAAAAGCTACTGAGGATAGATGTCAAGGATAGATGATGACTCTCGACCTCTATCAGATGGATTTTTTCCTTTAAAAGACTTCATGATCTGAAAGGAAAAAACATATGGGTGCGCGTTTTCCAAAAATCATTACCAAACTTAGTTGGCGCGAGTGTTGTTCTAGGACAGAGCGCCAATGGGCGCGCCCCTTTTTGAGGATCTCAGTGATTGGCGCGAATAAGACACTTTGTACCTGCGCCAACGGAAAAAGGGCACTTTTCAGGGATAATTTGCAGAAGGTGTCTTCAGGGAACATGAAGTACATACTCAGGGGAACATAATGCAAATGTTTTTAGGCTATGTCACTGCTCATAGGTCCTGGAATGTATCCTCCAATGTACGAAAACAGGGGTAACAGGGACGGTGACCAATGGTGACAAATTACTGTGTAACATAGATGACACTAATAAGTCACATATATAACTAATGGCCGTTGCATTTTTGTCCCATTTGTACTAGTTTTTTGAACAATGGGGGTTGGACGTAATTGGTGAGACTTTTCCAAATTCCCCCTAAGCAACACAAATAAATTTTGACCCCAACTGATTATTTTTCTAAATAGGTGGAGGTCATTCCCTTGAAAGTGATCAATTTTGAGCAAGTGATCAATTTCATTTATCAAAATAATACTATTAGATTTGGTCTCCTGAGCTCCTTAATGTTTTACAATGCTTCTTATTTATCTGGAAATGTTTTTACTAAATTTTCTCCAAAAGGAGGTTTTAAAATAAAATACTCTGCTAACTATTACCCATATGAATTAGCAGAATCCACATATAAAAATATTTTGAGAATTATTAAAAAGAACACAGAAAATAATTAGAAAATTTGGCACAAGGCTTTAATATACACCCTACAGGTTGAGAGGATAACATTTAAAGCATGTTTAGGAACCTCTCCATACTACTTAGTGTAGGGGAAAGAATATATCCTTCCACCTAATCTTGCTTTTCCATCTTTAGCATTGATTCAACTGATTGAGGAACAACTATGTTCTACATTACAAAAATGATTATCACAAATTTTTAGACTTGAGGAAGAAAGAGAAAAGGAAAATCAAACTTATGCCAAAAATCAAAAAGTTATTAATGATTGGTTCGATAATAGTTTTGTTGGAAACAAATATTTTCAGATTGGTGATATAGTTTTGAAATGGGAAAAATCCCACGAAGAAAAAGAAAAACATACTAAATTTCAGAAATTATGGTTAGGCTCATTTCAAGTTGTTGAGAAAGTAGGTCCATCTATCTTTATTTTGCAAAATCTTGAAGGGATGAAAGAGAATATCCCTGTAAATGGAGTCATCCTTAAAAACTATTTTTGTTGAAGTCTAAATGACCTTTTGTAAATATGAAAATAATCATATGTAAATCCAGTGTGTTATTGACAAAGTGAACATATTTTGCATTTCTTGGTTTTCCATTTGATTAACATTTTTACTTTTTGGTAAAAAAATTTCATGCTTTCCTTTACTTTGCTTGGATTTCCAGTTGTGTGCTTCAAATTTTTTGCATCATGATTATGTAATCATTTATACCCTACAAAATCGTATATTTAAAGAACATTTCAATAAATATGATGTTATTATTCTCATTTCCAAATTTCCTAACCAGTAAAGTCCCTGGTTATATTCTTTGTGTTTAAATATTTCTGTCATTATTTCATGAAATATTTTTAACCCCAGTTCCATGAAAGAAAAATATACTTAGCAACAATTACCTTAAGGTAATCAACTCTTAGGAAGCAACCCTAGCCAAGCAAAGATTAGCTGCCTAGAACTTTTTACACCATCCCTTGATTTTAAGGAGTCGATCTTCCACCCCATCTATTAAGTAATCTCTATGAGATTAACATTAATCATAGCTTCGAAGATTCCATACTATTGATGATCGAATTGGGTTCCAAATAGATCAAGGTTCTCGGGCGGAACCCTAAGGGTGCGGAATGCAGGACCTGAGTGACGCAGGCGGGAATCGTGGAGCAGCAGACGGCGGGCAGCAAGGTTGCCAATATGCCTAAGGTAATCTTTGGGTTAAACAGTTTTTCTGATAGGTTTTCAGCAGAGAAATTAAGGTATCATTAAAGACAATAGACTTGAGGAGGAAATGGAAAACCAGCAGGGGAGGGGAGAGATCCCCTCCTTCAAAAATGTTGTTGCGGGGGAAACCAGTACTACTAGAATGCAGCGGAATCTGAAGGAAAATAGTGCTCCAGTGATGGGTAACCTATGGCAAAAGAGAATGGGCGGGAAATGTCTTCCGAGAGCCTAAAAACATCCCAGATATGTCATTCCCTGCAACAAACTGGAGGAATACACTTGCTACATGAAGGACCATGCGCTGATTTGCAAGTTCATAGGGTACTGGCCAACTGAGAAAGAATTGAACATGTGGATCCTTCAAAGATGGAGACCAAAAGGACACATAGATCTGAAATTGGGGGTGAAAGGGTTTTTTACAGCCATCTTTGCAAATCTAGAGGACAAAGAAAGGGTTTTTGAGGAGGGGCCGTATTTTATGAATAATGCGGGTTTGTTCATGAAACACTGGGAGGAAAGATACAACCTAGAAAATGAAAGAATGCTGGCTGCCCCAATCTGGGTTCAATTTTTTGGTTTTCCAGAGGAATTTTGGGACCCCGAAATCTTAGAAGGGATTGGAAATACAATTGGGGGCTTTATTAAAATAGCAGAGGCGACAAAACGCAACAAGTTTAACTCATATGCTAGCCTCTGTGTATATATGAATATATCTGAGCCTCTTCCAGAATCTATTGAACTGGAATACCATGATGATATCTGGAAACAACCAATAGACTATTAACACATTCCATTTAGATGTCATAAGTGCCATGAATATGACCATCTTTACAGACAATGCCCGCTGAATAAAGAGAAAGAGTTCGATAGACGCCAAGAAACACATCAAAGAGGAGCTGGAGATATGGGAGAGGCAGATAGGGATTTTATACAAGTTTCAAGAAGAAAGAAACAGGGCAAAGAGGGTCCCAAGACTCAGACACCTGAAAATCCCCTTAATACAGTAAGCCAAAAAAAGTTTCAAGTCCTTCAAAATGAAAGCAAGGACTATGAAGTGAATTTGGGGGATGATGAAGAGATGGGCAATATGCCTATGGAAGGAGTCACGGAAACAAAGGAAAAAGCACAGAGTATGGGGAAAGCAGTGGAAGAAAGGGTGGTGGGAGAGTCTGAAGTAGTGACAGAGCCTTCCCAAATGGACGTGGAGAACCAAAAGGAAAATGAGGTGGAGGAGGAAAAAATCATGAAACAGCTAATTCAGGAATGGAAAAATTTGGATAACAGATTCATACTAGAGAAACAGAAACAATTGTTCAAAGAAGCTTTTCAAAAGTACAAGGAAAAAAAGGGGAGAGCAAGGATAAACAGCTAATCATAGCAAGTGAACAGGAGAATGATCAGATGGGAATGGATGTTTCTAGCAAAAATAGCAGGAAAAGAGGACGGAAGACACTGAGTGAAGCCATTCAATCTGTGGGAGAAACGCTGATCAACTCAGGTAAAGTGATACCTCTGTCAGAGGTATTTTTTCCCTCCTACCAAAAGTTTTAAATGATTGTCATCAGTTGGAATATTAGAGGCTTAAATAGAAAAGGAAAACAGAGATATATAAAAGAGAAACTGAAAAAAGAAAAACCGAGTATTATGATTCTTTAGGAAACAAAAATTTCAGTTAAGCAATTGGAAGAAATTATCAATAAAAATAAGCTTCAATACGAAGTTATGGGGCAAGATGCTATTGGATCTGTGGGAGGACTTGCTATTCTCTGGAACACAAATGACATAACCCTAGAAGGTTGGACTAGCATGACCAGTATCCTTACAGGCATTGGTAGAATAGTAGGAACGAATGAAAAAGTAGTCATTTTAGGGGTTTATGGCCCACCCACTCCAGGGGAGAAAGAAAACTTCATGCAAAAACTGAAGGCAATTCGTAGAATCTATCCAGAGCCTGCATGGATTATAGGGGGTGATTTTAACTTAATCCGATCCCTCGAGGAGAAAAAGGGGGGGATAAGAAAAGCTGATCAATACATGAGTATGTTCAATGACATGATTGATGAATTAAGATTAGTTGATATTCATACAATAAACGGAATCTATACTTGGAACAATAGGAGGGGGGGCAAGAACCAGATAGCCTCGAGACTTGATCGTTTCTTAGTTTCTAAACCTATTATGAACAAGGATGTTTTCATTGAGGCAAAGATCATGTCTTGCCTTGGATCCGATCATTGGCCTATCAGACTAGAGGTAGATATTAAAAAGAATTGTGGAAGGAGACCCTTTAGATTTGAATCCTTTTGGTTAAGAGATCCTGGATTTATTAAGAAGATGGAAGAATGGTGGACACAGAGTTCAGTACAGGGTAAAGGAAAGATGCATACATTCCAACTAAAACTTAAAGAATCGAAAGGGAAAATCAAGAAATGGAACAAGGAGGAGTTTGACAATATCTTGGAGGAAAAACAAAAACTGGAAGGGGAAACGGAATCGCTGCAGCAGAAGATAATCATATAAGGTAGGACAGAGGACAACGTTAGAGAGGAGGGGATAATTCTTGGAAAACTTGAGGAAAGGCGGAAACAAGAAGAAGTGTTGTGGAGGCAAAAATCAAGAATAAAATGGTTAAGGGAAGGGGAAAGAAACACTAAATTTTTCCATTAGGCAATGATCCAACACAGACAAAGAAATAGGATATTGTCCATCAAAGATCAGAATGGAGTGAGAGTTTTGGAGCAAGAAGGGATTGAACAGGTGCTGGTGGACCATCACAAATATATTTTAGCTGAACCATAAATAAACAGAGAGGAAGCTATAAAGAAAATATGCTCAGCCATCCCCCGATTAGTTATAGAAGACCAAAATAATGCTTTGATGAGAGCGGCTAATCTAGAGGAGGTAGAAGAGATTGTTAAATCCATGAAAAAAGGTACTGCCCCAGGCCCAGACAGCTTCACGATTGAATTCTTTCAAGCGAGCTGGCATTTTTTAGGAAGAGAAATCCTAGAGTTGGTAGAAGAATCCCGGATGAACCAGAAGGTATGGCCCGCTATTAATTCCACTTTCTATGCTTTGATTCCTAAGAATGATAACTTAGAAGATGCTAATGGGTTTCGCCCTATAGCATTATGTAATGTCATATATAAGATAATAACATCCTTGATTGCTAAAAGATTGAAACCTTTGTTGGATAAGCTAATATCTTCTGAACAAACGGGTTTTGTAGAAGGTAGGAAAATCCTTGATGGTCTAGTAGTATCCCAAGAGGTCATCCATTCTCTAAAAATGAAAAACCAAAAGGGTATGATGATTACATTAGGCCTGTCGAAAGCCTATGATAGACTGAACTGGAAATATTTCGGAGAGGTTTTGTAGGAGATGGGTAAAGTGGATTCATACTCGTTAATGGAACTCCCTCTAAAACCTTTAATGCGTCTAGAGAAATCAGGTAGGGAGACCCTTTATCTCTGTTTCTCTTCATATTGGCAGCAGAAGGCCTTGGTAGATACATTAAAAAGGAACGGGCAGCGAAAAAAATCAAGGGCTTGAAGATATGGGGTAATGAGTTACCTTTAACTCATCAGCAATTTGTTGATGACATTATGCTTTTCGAGGAACCAACTGTGAAAGAAGTGAGACAGCTGAAGAAGATTTTGGACTTATTTACAGAAGCCTCAGGTCTGGAGATCAATAGAGACAAATCTTGTGTATTTTTTTTCAACGCAATGGAACAGATTAAAATTCATCTCATAAGACTGCTGGGCTTCAGAAGAGGTTAATTGCCAACGAAATACTTGGGAAATATGCTGGACTTTTCTTCCAAAAGATTGAAAAACTGGCAAGGAATCTTCGACAAACTGAGTAACAGAGTCGCAAACTGGGCTTTTAGAACCCTGAATATGGCAGGGAGGATTGTGCTAGTGAAATCCATCCTCCAAGCTATTCCCATATATCCCCTGTCGATAATGGCAGTGCCCTTAGGTATTTGTTCAAAAATAAGAGAAATCATGAGAAAGTTCATTTGGGGAGGATCGAATCATCAGAAAAAATGGGCCCTTGCTTCTTGGAACCACCTAACAGAAAGAAAGGAAAAAGGAGGTTTGGGATTACGTGACTCGGAAAGACTTAACAAGGTGCTAGGAGCAAAGCTTTGGTGGTGTTGGCTAAGGGGGGGTAACGACCTGTGGAAAGTCATTTGGAGACACAAATAAAACATGCCAAACTCATCAGTCGACATTTTAAGGTAGAGGGAAATCCCCAAGGGTTCATCAATCTGGGACCTAACCCGTCAAAACAGAGATATTGTTGAAAACCATATTTTCTGGGAAATCTAAGGTGGAGGGGAAGCCAACTTCTGGGAGGAAAAATGGCAGCAGAAGGAAAAAATGAGTAAAATTCCATCGATCCAACAGTTACAGGAAAAAATAGGGGGAAATCGAAACCATGTCAAAGATTACTGGAAAGAGAATGAACTGGATGGAATATGGAGAAAATGGACAAATCCAAGTGAATGGGAATGCGATATAAACCAAGAGCAACAATAAGCATACATGAAGGAGGTGGAGTCCAGGAAAATTAAAGCCCTCGAAAGTAGAGACATTCTTCGATGGGGGTATTCCATGAAAGGTTCCTTCACTGTAAAAGAGGCCTACTATCTATCTGAGACATAGGCTATCGATGCGGAGAATCTAGATTGGAAAATTATATGGGGAAGTAAATGGTGGCTGAAAGTTTCCTTATTCTTATGGTTGGCTGCCAAGAACAAGATTTTAACCTTGGACAGAATTAAAATAAAAGGGTTCAGCGGACCTTCAAGATGCTGTCTGTGTAAAAATGCAGAAGAGAACAGATCCCATCTCCTGATTAACTACTCATTCACCAAGAAAATATGGAGGGATACAAGAAAGACATTTGGAAAACCGGAGATGGGTCCCAGAGACATCAACGCAATCATTTTCCATAGGCACCAGGAGAAATTTCAATGCAAAGTTGTTAGCAGAGCTTGGGATCTTATGGCAGGTTTTGTTTTTTGGATGGTCTGGAAAGAAAGGAATCGTCAGATCTTTCAGGACAAAGCCAAAGATCCAGAAGTTACATGGAAACGGGCGGTCAGCTCAGTGAGGGAAACAATATTGACAGAGAAATGGGATGAGGAGGATTGGAAAGCGAACCCCACAGAGGAGAGGATTCTGAACAGCCTGAACTTAAAATATGAGATGTTTTTTCAAAAACATAGTAGCAGACATAACGATCGAATCCAAAATCCTGACATCTTTATCTATCCCAGAGATAACTTTATTAAATTAAACTTCGATGGAGCATCGAAAGGAAATCTGGGCAATGCTGGTTTCGGAGGCATTTTTCGCGACAGTCAGAAGCAGGTAAGGTGGATTTATGCAGAATGGGGCAGGGAAATGACGAATAATGAGGCGGAACTTTGGGCAATCCACCAGGGGTTGAGGATTGCTATCAGAAATGGTTATACAAGCTTGGAAATAGTTGGTGACTCCCAGATGGTGATTGATATTCTGAAGAAACTTAGCAATGGTAGAGATTGGGAGCGAGCAACAAGCAGTTGGCGGACAACCGGAATTGTTCAGGAAATTGCAGGGTTGTTAAGAAGGATTGATTACAAAGTATTTTGTCATGTTAGGAGAAATGGGAATCGCGCGGCCGACTTCCTGGCGAATTGGGGCTGTAAAGGACAAGACAGCAAGGTAGATAGCCAATGGAAATCGATTGGCGCCAATAGGGATTGGTTTGAGTTCGCAACGATTATTAGTGAGGACCATGTGCAGGCAACACGCGAGAACGTCAGAAGAAATGAGTTGGACAGGTGAAGGGGATGGAAAATCCCGATTCATGAATGCAGGCCAGTTGGGACAGAAGAGTGATTTGATGGGAATGCACCGAATGGATCACCGAAGGCGTGGGAGGAAGCAAGATCAGGATCATTACCACTGTGAGATAATTAATGCATGCGATCGGAGAGGAGGATGGAGCGGCCTGTCAGATCTGCTGAAGGTAATCTTGGATCTGGGAATGATGGTCAGGAGAGGCAACCTCCCAGTTAAGAATCGATGGTAGTATAATTCTGATTCAGGCGCGTATTTTAACGGGAGCAATGTTGTAAAATCCCAGACATGCAAGGAAAAGCCGCAGTTCTACTTTTTCCTAAACCAGAGCGCAGGGAGCGGGAAAGGGACGACCCAGCAAGGTAGAATTATCCCCCACAGGCACCAGAGCATCTCTCGTGATACTATTTGGGCTACCATGGAGACTAGGATGAAATCTAGGGCAACGGAGGAGCCGAAGAACACAGCGGACAAGAATAGGGATAGGAAAGGAAAGACTATTGCAACTGAGGAGCTCCCAACTGAAATTTTTGAGATTGAAGATGACTCAGCGGACGCCGACCCCTGGTGCGAATCTCTCAGGAAGTATATTTCTCAAAGCAACGTTACTGGTGCTAGGAACCAGCAGGCGAAAGGGGAGCAGCCTGCCTCTCCGGAGGAACGAGTTAGAAGATACGGCAGGAAGAGAAATGTTAAGGCTTCGGGGAACAGAGCAACTGCGGGAGGTATGCAGGGTCCAAGACAGAGGCAGAAAGCAGGCGATCGAGGGGAGAACTCCAAGCAGGAATCGACTACCCGGAAAAAAGCAAGAAGCTCGATAGAACAGAGAATTCGCCAAGCTGAGAGAGCTTACTAGCAGAACACAAACCCAGCGGTTAGAAGAATTATACAGCACCTGGAGGAGGAATCTTTACAAGGCCAATCTGACAAAGAAATGGAGGATTGGGAATTCTTATTGCAAGACCCAGGTAATACTAGGGGCAAAATGTCTCTGTTCAAGCAATCGCTCCACATGTACTGGGTGATGAAACGGTTATTGGCAAAAGCTCTTGAGCAAGTTGCTACGGAAATGGCGGAAATAGCGCAGGGAGGTCTAGAGATGCGTAGGGAACTTAGGTTCATTCACATTGCTCTAGAAAGACAAGAGGAGAAATTGGAGGAATTACATCAGCTTCTGAAGGGAGATCACCAGGGCACAGACGGTGGAGCAAACCAGCAACCTGCAACTGAAGATGTCTAAGTTCAGATATGTATAGGAAAATACATAATTTTGCTAATCATAGTTTCATGCATGCTTTAGATAAAGAGAATATTCCTATGTAGATTAGTAGGTTTAGAAGTAATCAGGACTGTTTAGTCTATCTTGCTAAGATTTTCAGACTCTGGGCCCTTTATTTTTGGTCGGCTCTTTAAAACTTTAGATGGTTTAAATACTTGGTTTCCCCATGCAAGCGAGTTATTTGGATCTGGATCTATGTACTGTTCTATTTTCTATAAAGTAATAGAAGGAGTCCCACCTTAGCTTACAAAAAAAAACATTAATCATTGTTTTACTTTTGATGAAAAAATAATTAACTTAAGGATAGGAGGTCTCATTAGGAGCTGACCTACCATGATCATAGGCTCTAACATAGTGACATTACCACTTTTTGTCACCAAGCCAACGTAATGGTTTTCAACCACAAACTGGAAGAGAAGAGGCCTCATCGCGAGCTAGCTTGTTCACTTTGTTAGTTCCCGTGAATGGCACTATCATCAGTTGGTCACCAAGCCACAACAATGATTTTCAGTTCACATTTAAATAAACATCAAAATGATCTTTTATAATTATGTATTTATTTCTAATAGATGGGACACTGGCATTAAAAAAGGGTTAAAAGGCATCCCTGTCAAGGTTGTGGACGCCCATTGGAAGTAGTGGCTTTGCGTGGTATTTAATTTATTTTAATACTAATATTTACTTGGTTACCTTGCATTCTTAAAACTGAGTGCCCACAAAGCTTCCTGTTGCATATCCAAATTTTGCTAAACATATGATTTTTGGGGTAATACTTTTATAAGTTCATAGATAATGCTAGATATTATTTTTTATGCGTTACTATATGTATCACTGACGAAGCTGATAAGATATTTGAATTTTAGCACTTTTGTATCATCTAATATTTATTCCTTCATTTTTTATTGATTTTTTACTTATAAAAAGGATAAATTTTTCACCCAATGTGTTACCAATTATTGTGGCAAACAACAACCCCATTTTTGAACTTAGTCATAATAATAAAGAACACCCTTATTATTTTTAAACTTTTGATTAATAAACCATTTTAATAAAGTATTTTGATTTTAATAATTTTTTATTATAAATAAATAAATAATGTCCTTTAAAGAACTTTAAGAATCATAACAACCGAGACTTTGTGATTTCGGGATTTAAGCATACTTTTATATATTATGCTAACAATTTCAAAAAAACATTCACGCTCATTCTTTTAGTGTTTATCACGTGGCCCTATTCATAAAACACAACCCTTTTCTTTGTGTTTGTTGTCTTTTCCATCAAGCTTCCCTTAGCAAGATGTCGTGTTTATGGCCCACACAAAAAGCGCATACCCTAAATTCTTATTGGTTGTGAATGCTACATCGTGTTACAAGTAATACCACCACCTATAGCTGAGACCTTTTGCATTTCACCCTTTTTGATGTCACTCGGATTAATGTAGTGGGACAACTCATCGAGTATGGGTCCCATTAACTTCTTGTGATTGGTTATTCCTTTTCCTTTTCAACCTGCTTGAATTCTTTTGTTGCAATAAGTGTCTTAGCTAGGATTTAAGAGTTGGGATGACTCATTAGGCCCACTTTGTATATAAATCGTCCCTAATTGATGCATGTTGTTAGAAGTGCCACATAGGCATGCTCCTGGTTAGTTGGCATAATTTGAGAAGTGAAGAATAAGTTCTAAACCTACCTTTCAGGTTCCCTTTAGCAGGATGATGTGAGAACCCACATCACCTATAAGATACCAAATCAAACCTATAGGTTTGTGCTACCTATTATGATTGATCATCGTTGTCATGTTATGAAATATTAAATTAAAGTTGTTGTTTGTTTTTCATGCTTGCTATGGATAGTAGTGTTATGATTGCATTTAACACATATTTATCTCTCTTGAGAATTGATTTAACCCCTTTTACATTTGTTTATACCATGTTCATGGTAATCCCCCTTACCCTTGGCATTTTTCGTTACAGTTTAATTTCAAGCCTGCCATCCATCAGGGCACTATGGCAAAAGGAAAAAAGAAGGCTTATGTTCAAGGATTAGTTGGCCCCTTCAAAGAGGAAGTCAATGATAAATTTCTTGATACATTTCTCTTCTTTGATACAGTTTACACTATGGATTCTGGTGCAAAATACTGGAATACCATCTTTGAGATTTTTGAAGAAGAATTACCAAAGGAGATAGAGGATGCACCAATAGTTAAAACAACTGACGAAGGTGGTTTAAAGTATTCAACAGTAACAATTAGTGACACTACAAGGTCTAACCTTAATAAGGTCGCAACATTCCCGAGGTTATTACCATACATGAATATGATATGCTAGGTAGTCGAATAAGTCAACATCACTGAGTGTCTTTTTGTTACTCGCAAAGGCATCACAATTGGCTCCTTCAACACTGAAAGCATTTGTGATATGTATTATTTACCAAAACCCCAAGTTGAATATAATGCATAGTTTGTGGAGCAATTCGTTAAGGAAGAATGTGAGGGAAACAAGGATAAGTTACCCCAAATGATTTGAGGGTGGATGCAAAACTCCAATATGTTCAAAAAACAATCTCTAGGAAAGCATGCAATTTTTTCCCTTGCATCCTATGTTTTCTACATTGCTTCCATTATTTTTTGCTTATATGCCAAAACAAATACTCACAATTCCCGAAGTTTTGTGTACCTCTTATTGAGAACACCTTGCATGGATATGTTTAACTGGGCTCAAATTTTATCATACAATATGGTTAAGCATATTCTTTATTTTTGGTTAAAAAATATTGTTCACAGTGTGCCACCTTTTTACATTCCAGGATATGTTATGGATGCCATTTGTTTCTCACTTGATTTTCCATGCATGGATTGGAAGTGGACACTTGTTGACCCTCCTCCCATCCACATTTATCATAGAATTATTTGGGAAGAGAATTATTCTAACCATTTTTATCACATTTTCCATTTGGTCATGATACCTATATACCAAACTATTTTCAACTCAAAAATTCCAAGAATGTTTGGTTCCATTCTTGATGAATTTTTGTGAATTGGACCCTATTTCATTGAGAAATAATTCAATTATATCAAAATTTGGGGAAGCAATGGAAACACTCATGTTCTTCATCTTTATGTCCATGATAAAATCCTATCAATAGAACTTTATTATCATGATGTGAAAATGGGAATAACCCTCGAGCTTAAAAGGGATTCCAAGAAATTTTGGCCTAAATTCCCATTGCAAGTTGGCCTTTTCACTCTTGCTAGTTATAATCATGTAGAGAAGGATATTTTAGACTTGGATGAGTTGAAACTCACTACTATCCCTTTTAGAGATTTTTACCCTTCTAATGTGGCCCGAGATATATCCAATGGGGCATATATTAAGAGTTATATTCATGAGAAAAATCAATATGGTGATTTGTTTCACCAAGCCCTAACTTATGAATCAATTTGTTATAAAGGCGAGCAATTGTTGCTAGATTTTAGCACTTCATTGTTTACAAATATTCTAGAAGGGCTCCATTACTAATGAATTTTCTTAAGCTTATAGAGGGAGATGGTTTTATTGAGAAAACCATCAGTTCTACGTCACAGGAAATGCCTCTAAATTCCACACTAATGCAAATATCTTCAACAAAGCAATATTATTCAGTGAATCCTATATTCATTGGTATGAACAAAAAATTGTAGGAATATTTAGATAAGTTAGTAGCTCAAAAATAAGTAGGAAAGGAGAAATAAGCTATTGGATATGATGCTTCAAATGTGGTCACTCAACATACAATTCCTGTCACTCCTGAATTTGTGCAAACTTCTCTTGTAGACTCCGTCCTCCTTGCTAAAACTCCACTAAAGACTCAGGTCAATGTGCAAATTATCCCTTCTTATCCTACTACAAATATTCAACTGAATGTACAAGAAATTCCTCCTATTGAAATCTTTTATAATCCTCAACATAACACAGTAATAAAGAAAAGAAGGAAGAAAAGGAAGACATAAAGTGAAGCATCTCCTCCTAACTCTGCTTCCTTGGAAGTAGTTTGAAGATGCTCTTCTATAACTTCATGCGAGGAGTTTCAGGATTTGGATAAATATGCAGGGGAATATGCATCAACTAATATTGATAAAGAAACCCATGTGAAACAGTTTGTGCAAGAGAAGGAGGACAAGATACAACAACTGGAACAACAAGTGGCCCAATCTCAGTTAGAGTTACAAGCACAAATCAAGCTAGTCAAAAGTCGACACTCTAAAGAGCTCAAATAGCAAGATGACCAGTTAAAATAATTGTAAAAAATCTTAGAACAAGAAAAATTTGAAACTTTCAATCTCACTGAGTTCAAACATGAGGCTATTAAATTCAATATGCAGTTTGTCAGGTAGCAATAAACATTTTGTGAAAAACTAAGCCTGATTTAGGTGCAACACAAGTTGAGCTCTGCATTGCTTAATGATTTGGTTAACATGTAAAGACGGTATGATGAAGGTACAAAAAAATATCCTAAGATTGATGAAATGAAAAAATTATTGTTTTGGGGAATTCGAAGGACAAGATTTGTTTAGCCAGAAAATTGGTAAATGATACTCGAGAGCTTTCTTTGTGACTCAAGTTGAAAAGTGGAAATACAAAATATTTAATAAATGAGAGAAAATATTATTTCAGGGGTGTTACCAAGCCTATTACTTGAGGTTTTATATAAGACAATTATATATTGCTAGAAAAATAGAGATAGGGAGTAATTAATAAATTCTTAAATTCCTTATTTGAAATAAAGAAAAAACTCTACTTTTAGCTTTTTTAATAACCACTAAATTATTTATTTGAACTAGTTCCTTATTTAAAATAAGGAAAAATCTCTAATTTGTTTCTTTTAGTAATTTCTAAATTCCTTATTTGATATTAATAAAAAAAATAAAAAAATAAGATTTTTTATGCATTCAAATGGAAATTTTACTTACAATTCCATTCCAAATACCAACCTGCATCTACTGCACTATTTTGTCAGCAAATACATGCATGATTTTGTGAGTAAATGTAGGCTTTTGAAGTAACTGAAAATAGTTAGTAAGAATGAAGTTGCTCATAATAAACTAAGTGTTGACCCCTCCCCATCATCTGATCTGATTAGATCATCACTCAGTATAAATAGAGAAGTTTATATCTCAGGATTGATCCTGCCACAACTGCACTGTTAAACTTACTTGCATGCACAATTTTGTCTAATTTTCAGAAGAACAATTGTTGGAATTTAGAAGCAGGGTTCAGATTTTCCTCTTTTGGAAGCTAGAGTTCATGAAAAATACAAGTACTTCTCATTGTACTCACTTTTTTAAACAGAGAACAATTGTGCAATGACTGGCATTTTATAGACGTGATGTCTTAATTTTGGTTGATAAATGCTCTATTTTTCGTATATATATATCATCAATCTGTGTAGTACATTTGATAATTTCATTGAATATTCATTTCACATTGGTTGGTTAGTTGCAAATTTGTTTGCCTACAATAAGTTTTTTTGTAGGATTGGACTAAAGTGGTCTGAATTTATTTTTTTTGTCAGTTACCAATCCATGACCTAGAGGTGCAGCTCCACCATTGTCACACTTTCAAGTCAATACCTTTGCTGTTAGCTATGTCCTGTGGTCTAGCCTAGCAGCAAGTCTGGCCTCTGATCTTCAGTCAACAAATACTATCAATGCAGTAGTATAAGTCGTACAAGGACTTGACTCAATCTGAGTGTACTGATTTGAACTTTGGTCTAGGATAGATTTCATTAATATAATATGATTGTAGGTTACCAACCTTATAAACAGTCTTCAAGAATAGCTTCAATCACAATGCTGTCATCATCATGTTGCCACTGAAATACTAAGATATGCTAGGTCTCCTTACTTGAACAACACCTAAAACACATCCTTTAGGACTTTGTATTGAGTCTCTTTCTTATTATGGATTAGGGGTTCATTTAGGCTTCCTTTGATTGTGTCTTAGCTGTGAATAGAAAACTGCAACTAGGGCTCTTTTGGAGCTTCCTTTCACAGTGTATGGAAGCCTCCTTGCTGTGATGAAGAACCTTCTTTTGGGACAGCGAAGGAGCCTCTCTTCACTGTGATTTAATCCCTATGAGTGCACCTTTTCCAGGCCCCAAAATTGTCCCTCAACATTGACTTCATGTGGATTTGTTAGAGGTTTGTTGTCTAC
>APFE031031460.1:0-10819 GCA_000404065.3 Pinus taeda | reverse complement strand
ACTACCAGCTTGATTTTTCATTATGTTCCTTTCAATGTTACAATACATATTTATACATGCCGAAGCATCCAATACAATGGACTGAAAACCATCGCGTCCAAAACCATAGACCAAAAACCATCGCGTCCAAAACCATGTGTGAAAATCATGCACAAAACCATAGGTATGTCTGCCGAACCTAACATAGGGTCCAAAACCAAAATTTTTTGGGGCGTTGCCTCGGACCCCATAAAGTGGGATTACCTGCACCCCTCAAACAGCCTGTGACCCCCCCGCTACACAATCGGCACAACAAAGGGGGGGCTCTTCCCCCCTTCTAACCCCTCGATTAACTATGTCGGCTAGTTTTGGAAAGAATATAACACAACCCAATATTTATGCATCCAAAAATGTATTTTAAACATCAAAAAATCTTGAAATTGTATTGCTGGATTTTGGTGAATTCTAGTGAAAAAGGTTATTTCATCTATAAGTTAGACTACGCCTTTCTTATATATTAACCAAAAAAAAAATCGTAATGCTAGTTATTGTTTAATTCATATTAATTAAAGTTACTAATTAATTTAAATTATTTAATAATTTCTTACACATTAATTAAATTAGTTATAATTTCTTAACCAAAAACTTCACGTTAAGGTTAGTTTTTCTTAAATAATATTGTAAACCTAGTGGTTAATTATGGAACATGATTCATCTTGTTGTTAATTAATACTATTTATTGATTGATTTTTTCACCTTGGTCCTGAAGATGAACCTCATCAGTAGGTTTGAAACATCAACAAACAAATAATTCTATGTGATTAATGCAAAAGTCAGTTTCAAACAATTATTGATATACTTATCAATAAGATAACAAATCTTGATATTATTAACAAAAGGGATTATTAATATTATAAACCCCATGAAATAATATTAAACACAAAATATTAATGCTATAAACCCAAGGCATTAATATTAAAAACCCAAGGGATTAATATTGAGAAGCCAAGGGATTAATACTAAAAGCCCAAGAGAATAATATTAAACCGAAGGAATTAATATTGTAAACCCAAGGTATATAAACCCTAAAATAAATATTATAAACCATAAAACAAACATGATTGACGATAGTTAATTTTCATATTGAGACAATCTTTGTCACACTGGAATGTTGAATGGTTTACCATGATTGATTTTCATATTGAGAGAACCTTTGTCACAATGAAACATTGGACCATGGTTGACCATTGTTAAACATGATTGACCATGGTTGATTTTCATATTGAGACAATCTTTGTCACAATGCGGTGTTGCACCATGGTCGACCATGATCAACCATAGTTGATCATGGTTAATTTTCATATTGAGACAATCTTTGTCACAATGCGAAGTTGGACCATGCTTGACCATGGATGATTTTCATATCGAGACAATATTTGTCACAATGTGACATTGGACCATGCTTGAACATGGTTGACTTTCATATTGAGATAATTTTTATCATAATGTGACACTTAACCATGGTTGACCGTGGTTGATTTTCATATTGAGACAATCTTTGTCACAATGTGATGTTTTACCATGTTTGACCATGGTTGATCATGATTATCAACCCAAAGGATTTATATCAAACCCTAGGATTAATCTTATAAAACCTATGAATAATATTATAACTTAGGAATATGAACTGTTAGATTAATAAACCGAAGGGATTGATATTATAAACCCAAAAGGATTATAAACCCAAGGGGTTAATATTATAAACCCAAGATATATAAAACCTAAAATAAATATTATAAGCCCTAAAATAAACACGGATGACCATGATTGAGCATGGTTTATTTTCATATTAAGACAATCCTTATCACAATGCGACATTGGACCATAGTTGTCCATGGTAGATTTTCATATTGAGACAATCTGTGTCACAATGTGATTAATAAACCTAAGGAATTTATATTATAAACCCAATAGATTATAAATTCCAGGGATTTATATTAAACCCTAGGATTAGTATTATAAATCCTACCAATAATATTATACCCTAGGAATATACACTCTTAGATTAATAAACTCAAGGAATTTATATTATAAACTCAAGGCACTAATAAACCCAAGGTATATAAACCGTAAGATAAATATTATAAACCCTAAAATAAATATAGTTGATGATGACTTATTATCATATTGAGACAATATTTGTCACAATGTGACGTTGGATCATGGTTTACCATGATTGATTTTCATATCGAGAGAATCTTGATCACAACGTGAAGTTGGACCATTATTTATCATGGTTGACCATCATTGACCATGGCTGAGTATGGTTTACTTTCATATTGACGCAATATTTGTCAGAATGAGACATTGGACCATGGTTGAACATTGTTGACCATGGATGACCATGGTTGTCACAATGTGATGTTGGACCATAAGAGAATATTTGTCACAATGCGACCATGGTTATTGACCATAGTTGACCATGGTTCATTTTCATATTGAGATAATCCTTATCACAATGCGACGTTGGACCATGGTTGATGATGGTTGATTTTCATATTGAAACAATATTTGTGACAATGTGATGTTGGACCATGGGTTACCATGGTTGACCATGATTATAAACACAAGAGGTTTATATTGAAACCTAGGATTAATATTATAAATCCTACGAATAATAGTATATCGTAAGAATATGAACCCCTAGATTAATAAACCTAAGGGATTTATATTATAAACCGAAGGGATTAATACTAAAAACCCAAGGGAATAATACTAAACCCAAGGGAATAATACTAAACCCAAGGGATTAATATTATAAGCCCAAGGTATATAAACCATAATATGAATATTATAAACGCTAAAATAAACTTGGTTGACCATGGTCAACCATGGTTTATTTTCATATTGACACAATATTTATCGTAATGTGGCAGTGGAACATGGTTGACCATGAATGATTTTCATATTGAGACAATATTTGTCACAATGTGACGTTCGACCATGGTTGACCATGGTTGTCACAATGTGACGTTGGACCATTGTTGACAATAGTTAACCATGATTGATGATAATTGACCATGGTTAACTAGGTTTCACCAATGTTGACCATGGCTAACCATGATTGATTCTCATATAGAGAAAATACTATGATAAACCCTAAGATAAATGTTATAAACCAATGTATATAAATCCTATGATAAATATTATAAATTGTAAAATAAACAGGGTTAACCATGGTTGATTTTCATATTGAGGCAATCTTTGTCACAATGTGATTTTGGACCATGGTTTACCATGGATGACCTTGATTATAAACCCAAGGGATTTATATTAAACCCTAGGACTAATATTATAAACCCTATGAATAATATTATACCCTCATAATATGAACCCTTAGATTAATAAAATTAAGGGATTGATATTATAAACCCAAGGAATTAATACTAAAACCCTAAGGTATTATAAACTCAAGTGAATAATATTAAACCCAAGGGGCTGATATTATAAACATAAAGTATATAAACCCTAAGATAAATATTATAAAACTAAAATAAACATGGTTGACCTTGGTTGATTTTCATATTGAGAAAATCTCAATTTAACCTTAGGGTTTATATTGAATCCTTAGATTAATAAACCCAAGATATTGATATTATAAAAACAAGGGAATAATAAACCCAAGGGATTAATACTATAAACCCAAGGGATTGTAAACCCAAGCTATATAAACCCTAAGCTAAATATTATAAGCCCTAAAATAAACATGGTTGACCATAGTTTACCATGGTTGATTTTCATATTGAGGCAATTTTTGTCACAATGAGACATTAGACCATGGTTGACCATAATAGACCATGGTTGATTTTCATATTGACATAATCTTTGTGACAATGTGACATTGGACCATTGTTAACCATGGTTGTCACAATATGACGTTAAACCATGAGACAATATTTATCATAATGTTACCACGGTTATTAACCATGGTTGACCATGATTGACCATGATTGATTTTCATGTTGAGAAAATATTTCTAACAATGTGATGTTGGACCATGGTTGACCATGGTTGATTTTCATATTGCGACAATCTTTGTTACAATGTGGCGTTGGACAATGGTTGATCATAATTGACCATGATCGACCATGTTTCATGAATATTGACCATGATTGAACATTATTGATTTCCATATTGAGAAAATATTTTTCACGGACCTAAGGGATATAAACCTTGAGATAAATACATAAACCCTAAAATAAACATTAAACCCTAACATTAATATTATAAATCTCTGGATTAATATTAAAAACAGAAGGGATTATAAACCCAAAGGGATAACATTGAACCCTATCATTAATGTTAAACCATAGGTATATAAACCCTAATATTAATAAACCCCAACATAATAACATTAAACCCTTGGATTAATATTAAACCCTGGAATATAAACCGTAAGATTAATATTATAGACCTTAACATCAATGTTATAAACCCAAGATATTAATACTATAAATACAAGGGATTTATAAACCCAAGGGATTAATATTATAAAGCCAATGGATTATAAACCAAGGCGAATAATATTAAACCCAAGGGATTAATATTATATACCTAAGGGATTGATAAACTCAAGGGATTAATATTAGGAATACACTTAAATGCTACCTAACCAAGTTCGATGATAGCATTTTATACCTACAACATGTTATACCTACATGTATGCATGTAATTGTGCATTAACCTAATTATAAGTTTTTCATTTTTTTCTATATATGTCTAATTGTTCTTTAACCTGATTATATGTTTGTCATGTTTTCAATTTTAGAATAGATTTCTTTGAGGGTGTTTGATATTCACAATTTAAAATGGTATTTTAAGTGTCAGGGTCAATAATATTGTGTTTAATATTAAGGAAGCTAATATATGGCTTACAATGGGTTTATAATATTTAAATTATAATATATGGTGCTTAATACTTAGGGTATAATAATATAATGTCTCTTTTTTGTGTTCTTCAACAACAGTCAATCAGAGTGAATTGTAAAACTAAGTGTCACTTGAATATCTCTAACATAACTCTTCTAGATTTTTATAGATCAAATTAATTTTATGGATCATTGCAGTGGACCCTTTGGTTTAAGGTTTATAGTTAACAAGATTCAAAACATCGCTAATAATGTCATGACTACAATGATTATGGTTAACAATTGTACAACTATGCTTGACTATGGTTTTACTATAGTTGACTATGTTTGATCATGATTGACTATGGTTGAACATGCTTGGCATATGACTCACCATAATATTACCAATGTTTGACTATTTTCGACCATATTTAAACATGATTGGCTATAGCTTACTATTGTTTGAATATCATTTGACTTTGCTTGACCATATTTCCACTATGGTGTCTTTACAGTTGACCATGATCTCATTATGGTTACCATTGAAATGGTGGTTGTTGATGCTCAACCATGGTCTGACTTTGGCTAACAATGACCATCCACTATAGGTGTCCATTGTTAACAATGGTCATCCACCATAGTTTAACAATTGTCAACCATATCGATGTCGACTATAGTTTACAATGTCAATAATAGTCAACCATAAAAAACATGTTTTAATGCAAATATTTATTTATAGGCAAGACATTATAAATGTGTTGAATAATATAATATTAATGTACCATTGATATTATATAAAATTTTATTAACGCTATTTAAATGTTTTAATATTGTATTCTACATTTCATGATATTATTCAATGTCATAATTAAATATTAATGATATATTAAACACTAAATATTCATATACTAATTGGGTATTAAGTAAGTATTGTATCAATAAACTAAATTAGTGATTTCCCCAAAGGGTACAAAAAGATGTTGATAGGATTGTTAAATTGAAAAAATGTACTTTGATTCCATAATTAAACAAATAATAATAGATATATTAAATTTATAATTCATAATTATATTTAAGCTTGATAATAAAATCATTACTATTACAATTACATTCATTTCCTTTACAAATGCATGTTGGAACATCTAGAATAAAATACTAACACTCATTTTTCCTTATAAAAATAAACCTAATCATAATTATGTCATATTTTATCGTAATCTTTAGTTTTCTCCAATTTTATTGGGACCTCGTGGTGAACCTTAGCATTTCTCCAAGAATGTTGCAACTCCAAAGTGCCTCTTAACTCAAATTATCAACCCGAGGTTCATACAAACTTCTAGGTGACAATGCTATATGCACAGCAGATATGATTCCACTCATGCCACCCTCAGTTATGACATTAGATCAAAATTTATCATAGACCCTTCCTCCAACTAAATTAGAATGAAAGCTTGTTGATAAAGGTACAATTGGAAATTGCTTCTAGCTATGAAAATAGAAATGCCATTGACTTAAATTGTAAATGCTAACTAATCAATTCATGAAAGGACAAATGCTAATCTATTTGCATAAACAAGGCTATGTTATCTTGTAGAATTCATCAAATTACCACATCTACTTGCAAAAAGGAAGCTAATTTATCTTTCATAATTCATTAAACTACCAATCAGAATTGTATGTACCATCTACCTATTTCACACTTTCTTATAAATTAGTAACCTTCTTGCGTGACAAAGAAACTAACTCTACTTTGTTTTTATAGTGGAGAAAAATAAGGTTTGGAGTTGCCTAGGAGCTTTCCCTGATCATAAAATCACAGCTAGGGGTCATTATGCATCTATAAGAAGTCAAAGTTGAAGTGGGGATCAAAACTAATGAAGGAAAATGTTGTTATAGGTTTTTCTAAAAGTGATTTCTATAAGAGGTCTTTAGTGCTACAGGACGGCATTTGAGTGGGTTTTGAAGGTGAAAATATTTCCTTTAGGGTATGGAGAGGTTGATGAAATTTAAATAAAATGGAGGGATGTTGTTGTGATCCCCTAGCCAAGCTTAGGACCTCTCGGAGGCTTATCTTGCACTAGGATGAGTGATCTCAGTGTACTAGGCAGAGTGGCTTATAAAACAAGGTTTTGGGAGAAAGTTTGGAAGCGGAAAGGGAATATGAAGGAGCTTAAGATGGAAGTGGTGAAGGTTCCCTTCCCTTCAGATCAACCATCCCTGCAATCAAACACATACATGCACCCATTTATCATTCGAAAACTTAAATAACTTGTGATGGAAAAGACGAGTTGAATTTAAATAACATCTAATTTATGCAATACCACTGATCTAATCACTAAATTGACTTCTAAGTTGCAGAACAAAAATGTTAAGCAGGACAACTAACACTAATCTATTTCCAAGAAATCATAAAGACAACCTTTTTGGGTTGTGGTTGTGAATCCTTTCACTCATTATCCCATAAGAGAGGTGATCTAGAGGTTGCAACCATAGGATTTTATAGATTAATCTCTACACAAATGCAAGAAACTATGAACTAATTGGAATCAAGAAGAAACATAAGTGTAATAAAAGGGACCAGATCCTTTAGGTTGGGACCAAACCCAAGGGTCTCATCCCTCTATAAATAACTTAGCTGCAACTTAAAATCCAACTTATCATTATCAAAAAATGTTGGTATAATACATCACATAAAAGTTGAAAATAAAAATGTGAAGCTTGAAGCTCAATACATACACCTAGATGAAAAAAAAATAAAAAAATGAATCATAATGAGCTCTTCTTCAAGTTTATTTATACAAAAAGGATATCTAAAGCAACTCCCTTGAAAGTACGAGTGTTCTTCCTTGATCTTGAAAATGGTGGAGCTTATCCCTCTTGATCTCCACTTGGACTACAAGTCACTTGGCTACCAGTGAACTCAAACTGGTGAGAGAACATATTATGATCCCAACCTAAGTTTAGGGAGTTAAGGTGGAAAAACCCCCTAGATTCTCTCCTAGTTGTCCCCATCAAGACCCTACATAGTGATAGCCTAAAAAATACTTCATTTCCTAAAATTAAGCTACATTAGGCCACATACTATGAAAAACACCTTTTAGTCCTCTTACTAAGAATAATATAACAAAAAATGTTCATTAATGGAAGAGAAGGATAGTTTTAATGTTGGAGGATAGGATATTGATATTCAAAATGTGCCTATGATGGGACTCATCATCACCCCCCCTGCTGAAGTTGTTTCTCATCCTTTGAGCAACTCAATCATCCATGTGCGGCTCTTTCATGGCCAGGGTGACCTCCCTGGCATCCCAAGGCTTCTTAGATGGTGTGCCCTCTTAGGGGTAAAACAATGCATTCCCTTCTATCTTTGTCCACTCCTTCTCTCCTGCTTCATCTCTTCTTTCTTATAAGCCTAATAGTAAGGGTGGACTAAGATTGAGTCCTATCCACCTGATTTTCATCCTTTGCATGATCCTCTTGTACAATGGTGATCTCTCCAAGGCATTGCTTAGCCTTTCAAGAGAGTGATATTCTCTTATTTGTAGACTATGGGGTAAGGAATGTCATCTCCTCTAGAATTCTTGCACACTTTATTTTCCCAACTTCCTGAATGTGCCTTCAAAGTGTAGAATGGATTACTCCTAGGTAGAAATTTATTTGGGTTATAAAGTAGCATCATTAGAGATGAGGCTATGATTGCTAATGATAGCATTTTAACTCATTAGCTCTGCCCTGATATACAATGGTTCCTTTTCCTCCTTTTCCATTACCTTTTTTACCTCCTCAACTCTTGTCTCCACATGAGTCATCCAGGATGCTAAAGCCATTAGCTGCATATATCCAAATCTTGAATTGAGATAAAAAAAAATCATATTTTTCAAAGGAAGGCTTTGCATGTAAAATTAAACCAATTTTTCTTTTTCTTCCATGTTTGGTTGCAAAATTCAATGAAATGTTTGTAGTCCTAAAAAGGCAGAGATCTATATTGTGCCAAAGTTTTTATTTGGAACTATAGCCATTGTTCTTTGAGAAATCGACGATAAGATTTTGATTATTGTCTTCATTGTAGTTCTTCCGTGGAGAGACTTTCCATGGTGGCAATTTGTGTTTCTTTCTCTTGCATCCTCTCTCTCAACCTCATGTTTTATGCCTGTAGTTTCTCCTTCATCATAGACTCTCTCATTCTCAAATCAGTTAAATATTTTCCCATTTCAATGACCTTTTCTTACATGAGGCCTACATCCTCTACCTTCTTAGATTTAGTAATTTGCATCCACCAATGGGTCCTACTACTCTTTATCTCCAGCTAACAAAGGAGTGTTAGATTGTAAATTTTTGAAAGACAATCCTTCCGCCTTCAATGAATTTGTAGTAGGACCTCAAGCTAGGTTTTGGGAAAGGTCCTTGGAGCTGTTGTAGGTATTTTTCAATGGTATTTGAGGTGTTTGCTTCCTCTTGTGAATATTACTTATTCTCTTGTAGCTTCCCCTGTCCTGCCTATAGTAGACTCTACCCCTCCTGTAACAAATCTCGTCTCTCCTATAGAAAACCATGATCCTCCTATAACTTCTCTTTTTCTTCTTCCTGAAAGGTAGACTGTGTCCTTGGCTTCTTCGAGGTGATAGAACTAGTGGTAGACCTACTCACATGTGTTATGTGTGACTTCATTTTGGTTTTAAGAGGACTGGCCTCCTCAATTTTTCCCTCACTAGCTCATATTTCTTCCTTTTTCCTTGGTGACTCATCAATAATTATAGGAACCCTTGTAGGAGTTTGTGGATTCCCTTGCCTAATTCTAGTGCTCTTCCTAGTCCTTAAATACATTTGATATGGTCTTGATTGCCTCCTCCTAGGCATGAAAAGAGTCCCCAATGTAGCTAAGGTTGTAGCTACTTCCTATTTAGTGCCTTCTACTCCTTGGCATGGAGAAGTCTCCTCAATGCTTATTCTTTCTTCTTCTCCTCTTCTCCTTTCATATATGCTTCTCCCTCCTCTATCTCTACTACATTTTTTCCCTTATTTTTCTTTCTCTTTCTTTTTTCCTTGCTATCTCTTCCTCCTATGTCTTTTCTCCTTCTTCTTCCTCTTTTTTTCCTTCTCCTCCTCCAATACTAGAGGCCAGAGTCTCTCCTGGAGTGATGAATTGTGTTTCTATGAAAGTATTCCTATCCATGTCCGCAATTTTTTTCCATATGATAGGGATTATCAAGTGATTCAAAGAATATACCACAATCAATTTGATGAGGCCATGGTTAGATAGATATGGGTGTTTTCCTTCCCTTACCTTCCGACTCATCTCCATGATTTACTGGAGAAGGAAATGAGGGACACTAAGATTTTAAGAAAGGGCTAATTCTCCCTTGAATCTTAGCTCCTGGGGTAGTCTGAAGTGGTAGTCATAAACTATAATTAATATCCCTTCAAAATTTATATATTTAAGGATGTGGTAAGCTAACTCATCCCAAGGGTAAGGCAGAGTTTCTCTTATCACTCCATTCTTGTCTTCTACATGATTTTCTTTTGAAACGAAGAAGCTTTTCCTAACTGTGACACTTACTTGCTTATCTTATTTTATCCATCTAATTCCTAGAGGCAAGTTAATGACTCTCCTTATGGTTTTAGGAATGAGATAGATGACCAACCCCTTGACAATAGTTTTGGAACTATATTCCTCTTGAGAGTGTATTTCCATGGAAAATTCATCGGCAAGATCATCAACATATCCCTTTAATAGATCAAAGAAACCTACCCACTGATGATTTCTGAAGATGTCAACTACAGGAGGGTTTTGTTGAATTCTCATGGTGTTTGAGGGTTCCCTTCTATTAAATCCTCCCCCCATCTCTTATCTATTACTCCTTGATGCTAAGTAGGTGTGGAATTCAAAAAAAAAAATCAAACAAACTCAACGTTGAAACAATGGCACAGTGCTT
>APFE031031453.1:0-18429 GCA_000404065.3 Pinus taeda | reverse complement strand
CTTCTCAAAATCCTTGATACCCAACTTTGTGCGAAGGGTATGAAAAACATTGGTAATCTTTGACACATCTTGGTCCCTTCCCTGTCGCAGTGTTTTCCACTTTATGTTATTATCCTCATAGCTCCTGATAGGGTAGTACTACTCCTTGATGGCATCTCAGAACGAGTTCCAAGTGGATGCGACGGAAAAAAGTGAGTTCGTACTTTCATTCTTCTGCTCACAATAGGTTTCCCACCAATTCTTAACTTGGGAGGCTATTTTGAGAAGTGAAAAGATGATCTTTTCCCGGCTGGAAAATTCATGAATGAAAAAATATCCTTCTAGCATATTTAACTATTTATCTACAACATCTGCATCTATCTGACCCTCAAATATGGGAATGTCTAAGTTAACTTATACCTTAAAGTATGTGGTGCTTCCAGAGTAGTTTCTAGAAGTAGATGCGTCGCCCTTGGGTAGCGCTAAAGGATTTGGGAAAAATTTTCCATCATTACGTTCCTTTGTCACTTGAGGGCTTCCTTAAGCAAGATTTTAATAGGATCTCCTACCCCCTCATCTTTCTTTTCATCTGCCATGGGAGGCCGTCGGGATTTGCGAGGCTGGTCTTGCAAAGGTTTGACCAGTGCAAGCCCTAACTCATTATATCCCGACCTTGTTGGGGATATGCAAAGAAAAACAGAGAAAGAGCAGACCGCTCTGATACCACTAATCCAGATTTAAACATGAACGTAAAAAATTATAGATATAACCATAAATAAAAATATGTAGTAGAAATAACAGTTCATTTCACTAATATCAAATACTGAAATTTGCTTGGAAAACAAAATGGAAATAAGACTAGCTGAAGCGATGGTAGCTTATCTCTGAGAAGAGATGTGGCGGCTACATGCCTCTGAACTACGTTCCAATGAGGCTCAAGGGTTTTTTTTATTATGGAAAAATAAGAGAAAACCACAAACAACCAAACCCTAACCCGAGGAGATGTAACACCAAGAGTTTGTGGGCCCCGTTGGGGTGAGTTGGACAACCCACTTCCCAGGGTCGCGAATAGGTCATAATATCTCCATTTGACACCCATGATAGCCCATTGGAAAGGTATCTCCAAGGACTAAAACGAGAAATAAGATTTTAACCAGAAACTCGATGGTGGTATATTGCCAAAAAAGTCGTTTATGGCCTAAAAATGGCTCCAAAAGTTTAGGACCCGAAAAACTACTAAAACTAGTAAATTGTGCTACAATTAAGGAAATTGAAAAATTGAAAGAAACAATGGTGGGGTCCAAGTGGAACTGGCAAGTGGCCACCATTATCCACTTGGATCAACCATGCGGCTAGTAAGAGTTTAACCTGGATGCATTGGTTGTTTGATTTCATTGAACAATTATACTTTTGAAAACACTATTGCATATAATCGATGTACACAAATAAACTTTTTCTTACTTGTGCTTTATAGTTTAGAATGAATAAATATCAAAATATTTACACCTTGAATAATTTTTAATGATCCAAGTGAGAATGAAATGCAAATTTATGATCCCTCACTATATTATATAATGATGAGTTTCAACCTTCGTCTCAAACTTTTTTGACCACATATTTCCTTTCATACTGCTTAGACACAACTACCATTAGAGATTGCGTTAACTAATAAGTGTTAGAACTATAAAGAAAAGGTTTAATTGTCATAAATTCTAATTGAAACTCTTATGGAACTAGTTACTCATAATCACACTCTATGCATGAGACCTTCCCTAATCACCATACCACCTTAGGGACATCAACCTATGTTTTCTTGGGTGGGACATTTTGATATATTTGTTGGGGCTATAGACGTTCACTAACAATGGAGCAAGATCAATGGTGCTAGATTAAAACATAGTGTATAATCCTCGCACTCCTTCTCTTGAGGTAACTTTCAATGGGGTAAACTAGCATCTCTGCCGGGGATATAGATGCAAGTTGACATCATAGAAAGGTCAGTGGTATTGGACTAAGTCTATTTCATAACCCTCCCATCTTATAAAACTGCATATTTGCTAAAATAAATTGAAAGAAGGTCTCTGACATGAATACTAAACAAGAATTCAAAATTTCCCTTGTCTTAGGATAGTGTATGACTCCATTGGGACCGTGGACGACTGCTGGCAATAAAGAAGCATTTAATTTTGGAAACTCTTCTTTTGAAAATAAAGTGGGAATTAAAATATGTAATAACTAGTCTGCATATTTTCAGTAAAACCTTGTTCCAATATGAAAGACACACTTGCTCAATCTTAAATCAATATTATGACTTCTACAATCTCTTATATAATTAATTGTAAGCATGTATTATTTATATATGGTGTTGAAGTTCTCTTATGAAGAGTGATACATATACCAATTGATGATTAATGTTCCCTAAATAGTTATCATAGTGACCCCAGTAGAATAAATATATGATTAAATATCTTATTATGTGAATAATTCTTGAACTTATGAATGTTTACATAATAGGGCCTCATATGATTAATCTTTGTTTCATTCTTACTATTGATCAACTAAAAATTTAAGATGCAAAGATCTTCATTTGTGTTCCTAGGATAGATTCGACTTTATGTTTTTTCATTTGAAGTTTCCTTTCCTCTCGTTAATGAATGCAAGTTTCGTTTTTAACATGAATCAACTCCATTCTCACTGTGAAGGAACTAGGTCTGTTGTTCTTGATGCCTCTTAGGGAAGCATCATCCGTTGTAGAAGCCAAATGTTGCTTCTATATTCACTCCTCATTCAACTCGACTATCTCTATGAGTTTTACCTTTTGTTTCTTTCATCGTATGACTTTTTCTCATACTCCTATGATCAAAATCACATACTCGAATCTTCATAACAAAATATTTGTATTTGCCTACAATTACATTATTGTTATCATAATTTATTATTACAACTATGAATATTATTAATTAAGAAAATTAAAAAATTCAAATTCAAATATAATTAAAAAACAATATAATTAACTATATAAAATAAAAATTAAAACCAATACAAAAATAAAGCTTTAAAAATATAAAATAAACCATTAAATTATCTAAATAAATTAAATAAAAAAATATAAAATAAAGTAATTAAATTATAAATAAATAAATAATTAATCATTAAATAAAATAAACAAAGTCTCAAAAAAATAAATATTAAATTAAATCAAAGTGTTATAAGTGTTCATATTAATTTACAAGCTTTGATAACATTTATTTTCCAAATGCTTCTTTAGAAGACCGTTTATTTGCAGAATGTATTTGAAAAAGTTTTGGGAAGCTTAGCCACTAAGCATATCAGTGTCCTTAGTGAGTCGCGACCTCCCAGTAGCACTTGTCTTGATGGTGAATCCCTGCTAAATTCATTGAATTAACATATTAGTCCTGTGTACACAACTTGGTTGTTTAACCATTGTTATCAAGGAACTCAAGTAGAGGTCCTCTCACATAGAGCTTGTAGGGGAAGCTTTTAGAGGGATATTTTAGGGAATTTTAGCATTGGACTTGGAAGGATAACAAGAAAAATCCTTTTTGGCTTCCATAATTTCTGCACAATTTGTCCTTCCCAACCAGGTAGAAACATGGTAAAGGTAAGCCTATCCCATCTTATAACATCTGAAGAATAATAAAGCAGCCTTTTTTTTTGCATGTGTGGATGCTAATTGTCTACTGTTCGTTTAGTTCTAGAGAAGAAGTTGCGTCTATGCATTCCAGATTTCTAATTTTCGAAGAATCCATAAGACACAAAATATGGTGTTGGTTATCAGATTTTTGTATCATTTCTTGTCCATGCAAAATTTTTAGTTTCCGAATTGGGAATACGTGGTGCAATTGTAAAGGATGTACATGATGCTGCATGGTATTCTAATGTTTTTTTCTAGGAAGTGTAATCTGTCTTTTAAACTCAAATTTAGGTGTTGTTGGCTGTTATCAAATTTTATACAATATCAAAAGACTTCCATTACTTTAAGTATCCATTCTGAATCATTTCAGTGGCTATAACCTCAACTCTAATTTTCTATTGGAGCTCCATATCCAGAGTGCATTGTGATAATCTGATTTTGGGTCCAATTACGCTCATCTACCATTTTTTCTCAAGTTTTTTTCTTTCTTTTCTTCTTTGGTTATTCCCGACAGTAGTTTCGGCTATTGGTGTTTTTGGTGGCTGGTAGCCGGTGACTGGAATATTTGTCCCGAAGAAGTTTATTGGTCTTTTTGTCAATGGGTGGACTGTATGCTCGTTGACACCACCACCCACATATTTGACCAGCACCACACGTCACATCCACCACCTACTACACCACCCAAATACACTTGCCCAACGTCACTAGTCTGATTTCCCATACATTCTCTGACTACATTTTGTCTAGATCGAGATCTCAACTATTATGAAGGTATGCATTATCTCGCTACCATTTAAGGGCCTGTATCTTGACAACATACCTTATTCCACATGGCATAACGTGTTTCTAGGTTCTGTATTTTTTTCATATTTTTCCCATCGGAAAGTGGAGCTTTGTCCTTTCTGAGATTGTACTTGAAATTCTGACTCCCCTAACACATGCAGATTCTATTCAGAATACTTGCCCTAGGTTTGAAACCACTGTCCTTTACACGTTTCATCTGACTGGACTCATGCCTCGTTTCTCTAGCACACTCTCACACTCTCACATCAAATCTAAACGTTGATATATATGCCACTTCATCTATGAACCGCGCCCATTAATATGATCATCAACACTGTCATATTAGACTGATCACGTACTACCCTTTCCAGGTTTTGATTCATAAAATAGATTTTTGATTTGACGTGTCTGCTAGTTCTACCTTGGTCTGTGCCACTATGGAGGTGGAAATGCTCCACATGGGGATTCATCCTTCCACTGACTGGCAAGCCACGCTGGGCTGGATTAATATACCAACCACAGACCAGCTGATTCTTCCATCTCAGGGTGGTGAACATGAATTTCTTCGTCATAATCATAGGCAACGCCCCATTAAAATTTCTCCACCTCCCTCAACCATTATTCTTGATAGTCCCACTCTCATAGATCACATCATCAGTCTTAAAAAATGTGCTTTAGTGGGGCATTGGTACTTCCCAAACATGGAGGACTCTGAAATGAAAAATTGGCTAGGAAGCAAATGGAAGTCCCTGCTTGGATATCTCCCCACGATAGTTAGGCTCATGAAAGGGTGGTACAACTTCTATTTCCTCAGTGAAGAGGATCTCGAGGCTATAAAAACCATTCCCTGTGTTAACGGGAAGAGTTTCTTTTCCTTGCATAACTAGTACATCAGTTATAATCCCCTGCATAACACTCCCATCAATAAAATAATTTGGGTCAAACTACGCAGACTCCCGATCAAATTACGAACTAAGGATGCCTTAACTGATATCGGGAATTCCATAGGCCAATTTGTATATGCGGACTTGAAATGCCTTGATGCCAATGATTAAAGAGTTGCATGGATTCTAATTGAAAAGTAGTATTGTGGGGGCTTTCTTGATCATATCAACCTCCACTAGGAAGACATCAATCTCCATTAGAGATTGGACTTTTGGGTGGTACCTTTTCATTGTTCGTTCTGTCACAAAATGGGTCACTTGCTGGACCAATGCCTGTTGTGACCAGGTGGTCGCCTACATAGAAGAAAAGTCTATAGTAAAACAAAACTGGACACACCTACAAAGGAACAATATGTAAGAAAAGGTCAGAGGACGACATCACTCCAGAAAGCATTATCTCTAGGGAATTCTCATTGTACCTACCCTCCTATTTTATGACCTAGAGGAATCTTGACTATTTCTATTCCATTTTCTCCTTTTTATGGAAAGTTAGCATCACCTCTTTTAGGTGTTCCAGCTCAACCCTCTTCCCCTCCTCCACTCGAACCTTCTCCTTGCATGGAAATCCCTGCCCCTTTACCGTGTACTCATCCCTACAGTAACATTCTCTCCTCATTGCACATTGTCTATATTCCAGTGTCTACCCCTTCCCATACATCACCTTCCCACCAAGAAAAAGGAAAGGAACCTTGCATCTCTGTAAGCCCGCCAATCTCACCCATCGCAATATCTCCAAATGCGATGGGAAGTGACCTTGACTTCCTTCTTGGAAAAAAACCCAGGACTTACATTCACTCACCATACATAAACCGAACTCCCCCTCTTCCCCTCACATCAGCCCCACATTGGCTGGCAACATCACGGTGAGATGAAAGCAAAATTGGGGAAGCAGACACTTTCGTGGAATAAACCCCAACTACTCATTGGCCTCGTCTTTTGACTATTTCCTCATTGATGTTCCTATTACTGATCTTTCCACAAATGAAACTCTTGGAGCATGTCAGCCCATAGCTTCCCCTCCATGACTTGCATTCTATCCATCAACATTAGGGGGCTGGCAGCTGACCCCAACTTCATTGCTCTCAAAGAACTCTTTAACTCTTTATTTCGTAATCTCATCCTTATTCAGGAAACGATGCACAAGCGGTCCATAGCTATCTCATTCTTTCAAAAAATGTTCCCAAGTTGGTATATCACTGCAACTGACTCCACTTGCCTCTCTGGGGGGCTCATAGCCTTATGGAATCCTTCCTAGGTTTTGGTTAAAGCTTTTAGATGTTTTTCTAGAATTCTGCTGGAAGCCAGTTTCCGTGGAATCCCTAGGAATATACACATACTTAATGTATATGCTTCCTATAAAGATCGCTTCCCTTTTTGGAACCATTTCCTCCTGTTTGATATAGTGGGACTCGAATCCTTAATCATAGCAGGGGATCTTAACTGCACCTTCTCTAGTGATGAAGTTTGTGGTTGTGGCACAAAGATGGACCCACTCGCCACTTCTCTCCAAAACGCTCTCCTCTCTTACAATTTTGTCAATATCTGTCCATCAAAAATTACACCCACATGGGAAAATGGCAGATCTAGAAAAGATTTCTTGGCCAAAAGACTAGATTGATTTATAGTCCTTGAAATGTTGATTGATTTCCTGGGTGATTTTTGTTCTAATATCATCAACAACTTCACATCTGATCATCATCCGATAACTCTCCAATGGAGGAATGTTGGAATTCGTAAAGGCCTTCCCTTTAAGTTCAACAGAACTTGATTAGAAGACCCAAACTTCAACCAGCTCATTCAGGAGTGTGGAAAATACTATCCAACCTCACATATGCCTTCCCCCTCTCAGAACCTTCTTGACAAAATGGATTCTCTCAAGAAGGAAATGAAACCTTGTTAGGTTTGGAAACAAAAAGCTAATAGGAAATAACTAGAAGAAATTTAGACAAAACTTGACAGGATTTCCTTAGGAATGACCTCACAAGTTTTTCCTTTAAAGGACCGCCTTAGGATTTAAGAACTGGAAATAAGAAAGAAAAAATTACTGGATATTAAAGAAGATTCCTGGAGATTAAAAAGTAGGGCAACCTGGTTCAAAGAGGGGGATAATAACATAAATATTTCCACCGATATGTGAGCCAGTGCCGCAACATTAACTCGATTTGGGAGATTCAGGATGAGGATGGAAAAACATTAAAATCCCACGAATATATAAGTAAAGCAACTGTCCAGTACTTCAAATACTCTTATAATAGAAACGAAAACATAATGGCAGAAGATATCATTTGGGGTATAGTACCATATCCTACTATGTTTAGCAATGAATAGAATTAAGAGCTTTATCAATGCGTCTATGGATAAGAACTCTTAGAAACAATGAAGTATTTCAAAAAATATAAATGCCTAGGTCTGAATGGATGGAGGATTGAACTCTTTCTCTATTTTTTCGAACTCGTAAAGAAGGATCTACTGGACATGGTCAAGAAATCTAGATCAAAGGGTAGGATTCACCACCATATCTCATCTACTTATATTTCCCTTATCCCCAAAAAAAAAATGCCAAATCATTTGAGGACTATAGGCCGATTTCCTTGTGCAATTCCATCTACAAAATCATATCAAAGGTAATTGTTGGTAGAACGCGAAGTACTTTGCCTAAATATATTTCACAGGAACAACATGGACTTCTAAAAGATAGGTTCATTCATGATGCTATTGCAAACACACAGGAAAGTTTGCATTCAATCCACACAAAAAATCTAGACGCTTCCATCTTTCAAATTGATCTGAAGAAGGCATACAACTGCCTGGATTAGGGTTTTCTAAGATGTGTTCTCACAAAAATTGGTCTTAGTCCTGTATGCACAAACTGGGTAATGGCATGTGTGGAGAAGGTTGATTTTGCCATTCTTATTCATGGATACCCAAAAAAAAAATTCAGAGCCGCTAGAGGACCGAGACAGGGTTGTTCCCTTTCACCACTTTTATTCATCCTGGCTATGGATTGTTTAAGCCAACATATCAAAAGAATTGTATAGGAAGGTCAATTCCAGCCTCTAATGATAAGTAAAAATAATAGCATATCACACAATTTTTTTTTCAATGATATGCTGATTCTGGGTATGTATTGTTGTTTCACTTCATTATATCTTTTCAACATACTAAAGAGATTTACTATGGCCACTAGATTACATATTAATGAACAAAAATTCATAATCTATCATGGGAAGTGTGACAACAGAACTATCAAATTCATCTCTGCTTTATTTAACATCAAATTCTCTCATATTCAGGAGGGAATGAAGTATCTCAGATTTCATTTAAAGCCTACCTGTTACTCATGAGAAGATTGGCAATGGATCATCCACTGTTTTTACAAAATATTTTTTGGATGGGAGTGAAAATATCTCTCAATGGGAGGGAGAGAAACACTCACCGAAGCAGTTCTAACACAAACAATTGTGTATTAAGCGCACCTGTTCTATATACCATCCAACATTATCAAAGAACTAAACTGGCTGATATCTAATTTCATCTGGGGAGGTTCACATGATAAAGAGAAATATCACCTTGCCAAACTTGACAAAATTGCTCGACCAAAACAATTGGGAGGATGGGGCATTATGGACCTATGAAATTTTGGAACTGCCTTATTATGTAAATCCCTATGAAGAGGATTATTTGGGGAAGGATCTTGGAGTAAAACCATAAGAAAAAAGTACCTAGAAAAAAAAAATTGAGTGCTAGTTCAGGAAAGGTACCATTGGCAAAATACAGGGATCCATAATATGGAAAGGTTTCTAGAAAATACAACTGTTTTTTATATGATAACTCACATGGAATTTTTATTACGACAACAAAATTTTAATTGATGTAGATCCTATCCTTGGAGCTGGGGAGGGATGCTTGATTCCGCAAGGAATAAAAAAATTTCTTCACAACACAGGCATTTTTGTTTTGGAACAACTTATTGAGGGTTGGAAAGGTCCAATTCCAATCTAGAAAGAAGCAAATAGAATCAGCCTTCATGGCCATCAGGCAGTTCAATGGGATAAGATTATGGCTAACATCAAGAATATAGGTATTTGTCGTACAAAATCCTGCGACTATCTTACTTGGAAAGGATAGATGTCCTCCAACAATATTACCATGGTTGATACCTACCTTTCTTTAAACTACATGATACCTTCTGAAACAGACCAATAGTTCCCCACAGTACTATGGAAAACAGGAATCCCAAGCAAAATTAAAATTTTCTCTTCTTTGGTTTTTCATAATAAAAATCTCGTTTGGGAGAACTTACAGAAGAGGCAATGGCATGGGCCAGGCATATGCTCCATCTGCAAAGCTGAGGATGAAAACAATGACCACATTTCCTTACATTGCAAGCTTACCACACAGGTTTGGAAACAATTATCTAAATTCTTTGGTTTCTACTTTATCTTGCATACATCCATCAAGGACTCACTGGAATGGTGGAGTGCTCAAAAGTACTCTCGGAGACCCATTCCTCTCCTATGTTTCTGGGAAATTTGTAAATGGAGAAATACATTTTTGTTCCAAAATAGAAGAGAGGAATTTCATCAAATTGCAAATTACAATGATTTTTTGCCTCAAACCAAACATTCTTGCAGGAACCCTAGTAGGAATCGTCAAGCACTGCAAGAATTTACAATGGCACTTTTTGATGGTGCGACACAAAAAGGTACATGTGGTTGTGGCTTTTTTATATCCATCAATGATCATCTTAAATAAAGTCTTTACTGGAACGGAGGTAATGGAACAAACAAAAAAGTAGAAGCTATGGCTCTTTGGGGTCTTCTGTGGTTTAGCCATTTTCTAGATATACCCGTTCTACATATATATGAAGATTCCAAAATTATAATCGACCATGTCTCAGGAAAGGTGTCTATTATTAATCCTCTTCTTTCAGGATGGATGAAGAGAGTTGAGACCTTCTGGCAAAAACAAAACATTTTCTCTATACAACATATAGACAGGTCCCAAAATAGGTAAGCAGGCAACTTGTCAAAGAAGGGCTTGCTTATGGTTCTTGGCAAATGGCATATGAACATCTACTGGGGGAAATGCATTTACAATTGTGGGGACTTCATTCCCCTTGGTACTTAGTGTTCATATCTGTTTTACTATGCACTGGTTTTTTTCCCTGTTGATGTTTCATTTTGGCCTGGCCACTGGGCAAATATAGTGTCCTCTGCGAGGTGGGTCTCCTACTTTCGCAGATGGTGTTTTTTTCTCAACAGGTTTTTTCTCCAACACATCATAGGGCAGTCTACTTATAACCCTTGCTTGTTTTCTTCAGGGGATCTGTAAATATAACCCCTCTCGTCCAGCATATGTATCTACTATATTTTTTTATATGTGACACTTGTTTCAAATGAAACAAACTAAATGTATTTTATCATATGTTTATAATATATTTTATGCTTTTCTTCGTACCGTAAAAAAAATAAATATTAAATTAAATCATCACCCTCTCTTCCCATTAAATCTCCTACCTCCTCACCTCTCACATTCCACTAACTAAAAACATGAATGGCTTTATAAAACAACCCATCATTGACGTATTAAGACATACTTTAATGATTGGTTATTGGCCCAAAGTAAAAATTAAACCTCTCACCATGTCTCCACCTAAACAGAACTTGAACCATCCGATTTAAAATCATTGACATTTGAAATTTGTCCGTTCATACTTGCCTCACACTTTCTCTCTCCTCCAACAAACCGGAAAATGTTTTAAAGCTTTCTTAAGTGAGTGAGTTAGAATTTTAAGTACATGTGTCTATATATTATTATTATTATGATTAATAAAACCTAGATATATTATGTTATTTAAATATATATTATTCCGATATGTTATTAAACTTAAAGTAGATGTTGTTTTTAAAATTTATATAATTATAATTTAGAATCTAAATTTATAATAATATTTTAAGTTTAGATTTTAATTTGATTTGAGGTTTAAAATTAAGATTTAACATAGAACTTTTATTTTGAATGGATATTTCTATACATAAATTTTAATCTATAGGGAAGATTGTTGAGAAAATGTGAGTTTGTGTTAAAATTTGAAATAAATTAGCAAATATTTAAAAGGTGCGAAGTAGGCCAATAAGATTGCTGAATTGAAAAAGTACAATAATTGATCTATTATATTTATAATAATTAATGTATTATATTTAAATTTGTAGTGTATGTTTTTTATATATATATGCAAGTAATAAGTAACGTGATTGCATTGCAAGTTTTATTAGTAAAACCAATATGTTTTGAACATTAGGTAGGTGGTAAATCCAAGTAAAGTAAAATTTCATTTATAAAATTAAAATTATTTTTTTGGGAAGAAATTAAGGATAAATATTTTCATAATCTACCTAATTTATGTTTGTATTTATGCATATACTTATATATTTTTTGTTTAAATATATAAAGGTTTTCCAAAAACATATAATCAATTTTCTTATATTTTCACCCAATCAAATTAATTGGTTATAATTATAGACTTTGTGTAATTTAAAGATGGCATGGTGGACACACTACATCCTTTAAAATAATAATTTCCTATAAAGAGCAATTACGAGGACTTTGAAAAGAATGAATTACTAGGCCCTTGAAAACAATGAATCTTCAGATGTAGTTGATCTTTGATTCAGAACTGCAATCATGTCAAACAATGAATCTTTAGATGTAGTTGATCTTTGATTCAGAATTGCACTAATGTCAAACAATGATGTAGTTGATCTTTGATTCAGAACTGCACTCATGTCAAACAATGAAGCTTCAGATGTAGTTGATCTTTGATTCAGAACTGCACTCATGTCAAACAATAAAGCTTCAGATGTAGTTGATCTTCGATTCAAAATTACACTCATGTAAAACAATGTTGTGATTGATCTTTGATTCAGAATTTCACTCATGTCACACTCTTGTTATCTTGTAACATCATATACCTTGTTGAAGTAAAAAATTTTGCTACAAAATCAATGTTTTACAAAATAAATAAGTATGCACTCATGTCACTCTTGTTATCTGGTAACATATACCTTGTTGAAGTAAAAAAAAATTCTTTCGAAGCAATGTTTTACAAAATAAATAAGTATATGCAATTGAGACAAATCTTGTTATTCGGTAACCTATACATTGTTGAAGTAAAAAAAATTGCTACCAAAGAAATGTTTTACGAAATAAATAAGTATATGCAATTGAGATATATTTGCAATTGAGACATCTTGATCAACTACAACATCACATCGACTTGTCAATTAAGAACTTGTACTTGCAAAGTAGTTGAAATGTTGCCAGTTGTATTGTGTAAGTAAAATATGAGATCATGAGAAAAGCTGAACGATATTTTTCGTGCCAACGTTACTGATAATTCTTTTCTAGGTAAAGAAGGCATGAATGACATTAAGAAAAGAAGGTAAAGGAACAAATAAGACAAAAATTATAAGGAATACTTGCACGTGCAAAAACACACACGTGTGTGTTTGTGTGTAGGTGAAGAAGGCATGAACCACATTAAGAAAAGAAGATAAAGGAACAAATAAGACAAAAATTATAAGAAATGCTTGCATGTGAAAAAACACACACATTTATGTGCTTGTGTATATCTACATCTCTGTGTGTGAGAGAGAAAGATAGACCAAAACTGTTGTAGATCTTTAAAAAAATATTAAAAAAAATACCCAAATTTAGTTGATCATAGAAAAGTATGAGAATCCACCCTAAGTTAGCAACGGAATAGTCTAACTATATAACCAAGGGGAATGGCAGACATGCACAGGCCACACATTTATTGTACCAACTGGTTCAGGGAAATTTTTCCCTTCTGTCTGGAAAGCCTTTGAAAATAACTGCAAGTTCCTCTTTACAGGGTAAGCATAAATGTAAACATCCAACTTACAATAACAACATAAAGTTAGCCAATGAGAAGATCAATTACAATGGAAAGCCTTTGGAAATAACTGCAATTTCCTCTTTACAAGGTAAGAATAAATGTAAACATCTAACAATAGAAAGTTAACCAATGAGAAGATCAATTACAATGGCCCCAATAAATGTCAGTGATGATTCTCATACCACATGACACAAAGATAGCTTGAAAAATATTCTACTTACACTTTATCATCTTCCCAATTCTATGACATGATTATGGAATTTAAGATGTTTAACTTGAAACCTTAATACGTGATAGGCTATAGCTCACACAAAAGATCTCATAAGTCCTACAAAATCACATGTCAATACATGATAAAAACATGTAACTTCACACCATAAAAATGCTAAGTCTATAAATCATGTAGCTAAAAGTGAATGCTCTCCATAGTTAAGGTGGACTAAACATCAAAAATATTGACCATTGTTGAGGGATTTTTGAGCAATTGCAGATTCTTAACTATGTTGTTAAATGACAACAATAGATATTACAAATATGCACTCAAACAAAATGTCATGTTACATTTTAATGATTACAAGTGTATGCTTTTCTCCATACTAAAAGTAGTGAGACTACACATCCCAAGTTTATGTATATTGTTCTTTGTGGGCACTGTCAATTCCATTTTATTATTTTAATATATAAGTGAATGTTAAGAAAAACGATGCATAGGGTGGTTACAACTAGCACTAAAACCTATCTTAATTAATTTGGCGAATGAAATTAACTCTCCAAATATACAACCACCCACCCATAAGTGTCTTTCCTTTTAGTGGTTGCTCCTCAAATGTTTCATTTTAACTCTCTTTTTGGGCTCTCATATACACAATCAACACAGGGTAATGTTGGAAACCTAATCCGTTATGGTTATGTTGGATTATGTAATCAGTTACTAAAGTCCAATAAACCCTAGAAACTAAATCAAACTATTTCAACATTGTATTTATATGTACAATATTTTTAATAAGAATTGAATTCATTTTCCAATAGTGATTCCAATAGTGATATAAATGAATTCAATTTGTATTAAGAATATTGTACATATAAATACAATCTTGAAATAGTTAGCTTTTGCTTCCAAAGTGAATTCAATTTGTATTAATAATATTGTACATATAAATACAATCTTGAAATAATTAGCTTTTGTTTCCAAAGTTTATTGGACTTTAGTAACTAATTACATAATGCACCATAACCATAATCTTGAAATAGTTAGCTTTTGTTTCCAAAATTTATTAGACTTTAGTAACTAATTACATAATGCACCATAACCATAACCCTAATAAATTAGGTGTCCAACATATTTTATTTTATATAGCTAATTTCTCTACTATAATAATTTTAAAAGTTTATAAAAATATAGTTCCGATTATGACATTATTATCTCTATCAATATATATGTCATGTTTTAATAGTGCTAAAATACTTGTGGTTTTACACTAGCTTTAGTGTACTTCAAAACGCACTTGTGATTTTACAGTAACTTTCTCATCAATGTTCCTTTGCTTCCTTGGCTTAATATACCGTTCAAATTCTCTTGTTTTCGGAAAGGAAAATATTTTTAATAATTTATGTCATAAATACTTGTTTGGTATAAATCCATTAGATTTTTTATATTCACGAAATTTTAAATTGATGACCTTCATATAAAAAGCGACTTAACAACGTTAACTATTCCACGTCTCACACAAAAATCTTATAATTGAAATTATTTGAGTAATTTTATAATTATTAAATATCTGTAAACATAATTCAAGTGCAAAATTTGCTGATTAATCCAAATGGGAAATTGATTATAATTATGAAAAAGAATTGCAGAATTCCAAATAAGTTTAATGCTCTTTTATAATTTATTTATTTGTTTTAATTTAAGAAAAATATTACACTATTTAATCTTTTAATTTATTAAAAACACTTCTAATTCGTTTAGCTAGAAAAACCGAAAACGGAAACATTGATTAGTAAATTAGTACAACAACACCGCTATCTCTTTTAAGCATAAAACCTGTGTACATATAATTCAATTTCTAATGGAAATTTTAATTGATTACTGTTTTTTGGCAGCATAGTGTGATATTTGATAGAGAAAATTAAAGGGACATCCAAAAATTAGAATGATCTAGAATATGGTCACGGGTTGCTTTTTATTTTTGTTGAAATGACCATTTTTATTTTTTAATAATTTTTTTTATTACTTATTAATCAGCATCCCATCTCTCAATCCATAGACAAAGGTAAGATATTCTTCAGGATTATTCAACAACAAGGTTGAATCCATTACAACTATATACTCAATATGTCACTTGCAGAAATTGAATCTGGGCAAGGAACATAACAATCATTCCTCCCAACCACCCAAGATTCACCCAATTGACAAAATGACAATTTATTAGGTTGCAAAAATTACATAAATAATAACTAAATTGAAACATATCATGGAGTGTTTTATACCCACTGCATGAAGATGCATTATTCAGACTTCTATTGCTCAGTCTATTTTGAACTATTTCCGTTATAAACATTGACACTACGTTAATATGCAAGGTGATTATAAACCCTAAGCCATCAAAATAGAGTGCCCATTTTGCCTGTTTTCATGAGCATCATAAACCAATATATAAACTATTATTCTTAATTGATCCAACATCTGATTTCAAGACGATATATGGGAAGAGAAAAATGACTGCCAGTTGAAATTTTGTAATCGAGTTTTGTGAAGTTATCATAAAGGCTAAAGGAGGCCATAGAAGATCTCTTCGGTTGCCAGTACGAGCTCTCTGTAGAATTTACCGGTCTGATAAGGTAAATAACCCTATATCACAATAATCCTCATTGGATTGGTGCAAACTTTAAACCTAGTAGCTAATTGAATTCATAAAGGAAATTAGGTCAATTTCACTGGTTATTTTAATTTTAGTATACAATTGGATGATATAGCTTCGTTCGGCTTTATATCAAGCAAAAATGTTCGAAGGATAAGCTAATACTTTTGTTTATTCATAAAAGGCCTTACGAGAACTGCAGTTATTTAGTTGCCTTGCTTCTGTTTGTTATACTACAATTTTTTGATTTAAAACCTTCAGGTAGGCACTCTGCTTCGGTTTGTCATGGAATATATTCTTTTGTTCACTGCAAACATAACAGACATAGAAGGGACACTTGGCTGGTTTTTTCTGAGAATATTAAGTAGTTATGTTATACCCTTCTATGATAAAATCGCATTTCTATGGATATCTAACATTCCTTTCACTTAGCAAAATATTCTGGTCGGCCTTGAAAACTTGATTACTTTCTAAGTGGGTGTTGCACTCCCCTTCCTGGTCTTCTCATCTCTGTTTCATCATTTTTTAATGGCGAAAAGGGTATTTTGTTACTTGCAGCATGGTCAGTAATGTCATGTCCAGTTTTTCATGCGATTACGGTTATTTTCTTTCTTTTATTTTGCCAAGTTTTGGGTTAAATTTTTCTTTTTTTGGGTTGAAAATGACCATTTTTTTTATATTTTATTAAAATTCTTATTAACTATATAATCAAGCATCTCATCTTTCAATCCATAGCCATCTCATCTTTCAATCCATAGACAAGGAACAGCATGTGATCATCAAAAAATTCTGAATGAATTCGTTCTATGGAATTGATATACCCAATATTCATAAGTCTGTCCTGCACATATGCCTCGAAATGATACTTGCATGTCTTTGTGTCAATACCCCTATTTAAGAGAAGATCAACTACCTGGTATTGGTCTCTGTATATATGTGTGAACGAAATGCTCTGAAAGTTGGTTTCCAAGTTTCTGATGCGGCTCATTCAGTTTGACAAAATGTGTGGCCTGAATTAAGTGTAATCTTTGACCCAATCTATGATGCTTTTGGCATCTCCAAAGACGAATATTTTTTCCAAACTTGGCCATTTTGCAAAGTTCAGTACAACCCAGAGCGCAATGATCTCAGCTCTACTATTTGTCCTCCAACCTCCATTCCACCAGAAATGGTAGTATCACCTTGGCTCCAAAATTATAACAGATCCACATCCACGCATTCTCTATTGGCTATTGGCTAGCCCATCAAAGTATCCTCTGGGATATTTCCCCTTAATGTCATTATATGTTATCTTTCTTTTCTTTTGTGCTGTCTTCTTGGGGCCAATCTCAGAATAATATGAGATGATCTTCAACACCGCCTCCCTTAGCACAGGTCTCTTTTGTTCAAATAGCCATGCATTCCGACTGCGCCATACTGTCCAAATGACGTAGAAGGGGAGAGTGCGATGTTCTGGTTGGAACTTGAACCAAGAGACGAAACAGTTTGTCAGTGTTTGTTGCGTTCCCGAGCCATCGAGATTTAGTAAATCTTACACCCCAACCCATACTTCCCTGGGAAATGAACATCCTATAAAAAGATGGTCTATCTCCTCTTCTTGTTTCCTGCACACGTAGCATGTACCCATGCCTTGAAAGCCTCTGCCTTGTAATTTATCCCATCCTATAAAAAGATGGACTATCTCCTCTTCTTGTTTCGTGCACATGTAGCATATACCCGTACCTTGAAAGCCTCTGCCTTGTAATTACGCCGTAAGGTGTTTCCTTCTGAAATCAACTTCCCTCATTGCCTACCTGTCATTTTGTGCACCATACGATTAGATGTTAGACGATTAAACAAATTTCAAGCGTTAGATCAATGGCAAGGGGAAGAGACACGGGCGGAATGGAAACGGGACATGCATTTTATGTTATGGAATTCACGCCGTGGAGTTTGTTCCACATGGGATTCGCTGGCAACATGGATATAGAACCCGGAAGATGTCGGACAATATACGGTAAGAAATGGCATTGCTCACTCAACGATTAGAGCCTACAAACTCATCTATGTTATCAGTGATAAACGTTGGAGTTCGGCATTTGACTAATTCGGGAAAAAAAAGGCCGAATTATCGTTACAGAGAGTCGAGGAACAGCCAAAGTGGTTGCAGGGTCCAGGATTCATGTCGGGACCTCTCAAGGGAATAATATCAACTCCAACACTTTGTATTACTGATAGTCACTAGACTCTGATAACCATTACCTTGGAAAAAGAGAACAGTCTAGGATTCATGTTGGGACCTCACAA
>APFE031031451.1:98604-148326 GCA_000404065.3 Pinus taeda | reverse complement strand
TATGGATGAAAAGGGGTGGATGAGGGAGGCATAATACTAAGCTCTTTTTATGAAATTAACTTAGTTTTGGGGAAGTAGATCAAAATGAAAAGAATTTTTGCACCAGAAATGTGTCTATTAATGAAACTAGAACCAACAAAAGACTTTGATTTTCTTTGTGTACATGGGTGGCATAGGGATGTAAGTTATGAATGTGATAGGGGGTGATTTGGAAGTTAGACATGCTCCATTAGGCTTCTGCAATACTGCTGCAAAATAGGCCATTTGTACTGGCACCATGTTTTTACCTTTGCTTCAGGCCAATGCAGTGCCATGAACCAAACTTTCTGCAACCCCCTCTACTTACCCACTCTATTGCCTAGCATTTTTTGTTACTCCAAGGAGGGTGCACTTAGATTTGCAAACCCTTTTGTGCCTTTTATTTACCTTTGGCTTTCTTTTGATTTTCTATCTAAAGCTACCCTTATTGCTTCCAAGGCCCCAGATTAAGCAGTTGGGAACCTTCTTTCACTACCTATCTACTTTACCTACCAAGATTGAGTTGTTTGGACAGGTTTCTTTCTCTAATCTACAACAAAAATTGAAACATGGCATGACCCAGCTTAGGCTGTTGGATCACCCATCCAGAAGTAGGGCAGCATTAACCAAACAAGTATACTTCTTCCACAAGAATATGAGATCTTTGCATCACCAAAGTAGATCATATTGGCACTTCCCTTGCCAATCATGAAAAATGAAACCTATTGGTATAGGTAGCTAACAACATCTACCTCTGGCTATGGCATCCTCACACCTAGAAAACCCTCCTCTTGGCTACTAACAAACTTCTCCATATTTGTCCTTTGCTTTGCAATAGAGGAGTTATTGCACAAATCTAGGTACCAATCTTCACTATGGAAACTGCCCACTGGTTAGGGCTTCTGACCTCCACATCATCCTCCCTCCTTAACTTCCATAGGCTACTCATAAAACTACCCAAATTAGGACTGATCCTCCAACATTCAATCCTACACAAAACACATTACCCATACAAATTCCATGACACAAAGTGTTAATGTAGATTGTTGTTATTAATTGTTCATGATTAGGGCACCTTTGGACGCTGCAATAGCCCTAACACAGTCACCCACACAACCCTCACTTACTGCGGCTTCCTATCATAGTGGTTTCCTTGCTCTAGGCCATAGGTATGGGCTTGAATCAACCCCTAAACATCCCTTTACATACCCATGTATAGTTGCGGCTTCTCTGCACTCCTTACAATAGAGACTAGGTTCCACGTACAAGTGTTTTTCTGTTTGTGTTACACCTATAAGGCATAGCTAAAGTTGTGGCCTTCTTTGAAGAGTCACCCCGTACAAGATTGCGCACAAATAACTAACAACATTTACCTTTCTTCTTGCGACAGCTCTTGAGGTAACTCAGACCTTTAATGGAGGTAGAATCACATCAAAACTTAGCTATTTCTCCTCCACGTTTTTTCCTCTACTCCTATGCTGCCTCAAATATCGTTTCACAAGAGATGAATGCACTTGGATGATAGAAATGAATGTCTCACACCTTATATTTATACCAAAAATAAGGGTTCTACGAATTTGTTGAAGAGACGTGTCTCTTGGACCAAGCCTACATGACATGATTGTCCATAATTAATTTTCAACTTCAAGAATTCATGTCTCAAGTTCTAGAGCTTTGATTTGGGTGATTTTTGAAGCATTGGAATCGACACGCCAAGCTCTATCACCTCAAATTTTCTCATGCTCAAATTCTTCACGGTTTTGGCCTAAATCCCGTTGGGTGCAAAACCCCATGCTTGGGTTCCAAGCCCACAAGCCTATTTGTGGCGCTTTTCCCTCCAAACCCCAAACACTAGGGCTTGGAGTACCTCCCAAGCTACAAAAAAATCAACAAAGTGGTTGCACAAATAAACAACCATGAAGATAAATCAAGAGAGGAAAAGAAAGGAGATTCCACAAAAGTTTCCAAAACTTGGGCTCAAGATATTAGCAATTCTTCTAATAGGGAAGGAGAAACAAACATTTGGGTTGACAACATGCAAGATAGAGAAATAAAGGAAAGACAAAATTCAACAACAAACATAATTATTAAAGGGGTGAAAGACTATGGGAAAAATGAATGTCCTCTTGACCTTGCAAGGGACTTCTTGAAAGACAAGTTGCTATGGCAAGGACAAATATTCCAAGAATGGAGGGTGGGTAAGTTTAATGGTGAGAGATTCAAGCCCATAAAATTCATCATGCCTAGCTTGCGTGATAATATATCATTCTGAGAAAGAAGCATCTCTTGAGGGATTCTCGCTTTTTTCTAGAAGAATATTTAACTGTAAGACAATAGGAGGAGAGGAGGGAGGAAGTGTCCAAGGTTAGGACAACAAGAGATGAAGGAAAGAGAGCACGGATTTATAAAGGAAAGGTTGTGATAGTGTGATTTCGACCTCCTTCCAAAACATAGTAGCAAGATGGTAATAAAGAAGAGGCAACAAACTCTTCAACAATAAATCAGGAAGCTAGGTCAGTGTGGGAAAGTAGGGACAAAGACTCAGCTGTGAGTCTTTCATGTCAAAATAAAGAACAATCAAGTCATACCTATGTTTCCTTAATATTAGTTTGTTGGAACTGCAGAGGTTACCCATGGAGACAAGGACCTAGGTTAGGGCCTATTGCAGAAGATAGAGACATAATTTGCCTCATAGAAACACATGAGCATGAAGGGTGCAAGACACCTTTATTTGAAGGATACAGGAATATGGCAGTGGGGAACAAGGCAACAGGGAATGACAAAGGACACAGGGGTATCATGGTATTAGTGAGGCAAAAATAAGGTTGTCTCATTTAGTTAGAAAAATAAGGCTCAAATAAACAATTCATTTGGTTTAAAATATCAGAAAATGGAAATCATATCAGAATTGCAGCATGTTATTTTACATTGCAAGTTTCAAAAATCTACAAAAGTAGAGGGCTTGACCAAAAAGATCCCTTTGCATCCTTAAAATCATATATTGCAACATATTTTCAGCTAGGTGAAGTCCTTGTAGTGGGTGGTTTCAATGTTAGGACTACAAGTGAGAAAGCTAGCATTCTTTGTTTTTTTTTTTTTTTTTTTTTTTTTAACAATATCGGTTACTTTCATATTATAAAACCCAAAATCAAAGTTCTGTTACATAGTAATCAGGGATTGGAGCAAAGAGGATCAAAACTGGGTGCGCAGACCCATTTTCCTCGATTCTGCCTTTGTGGTGACTAAAATTGAAGAGAGAACGGCTATATTGCCTTACATAAGCGCCTCCTAACCAACAGAATTTACAAACCATAGGAAATTTAGGGGAAATTTTGCATGACCGAATCCTCCTGCGTGGGATCCCTCCTTGCACTAACCTTGAAGGAGGCTTCAGCCTGGTTGTTCTGAGAGAGAGCTTTGATCTGGTCGATGGCTTCTTCGAGGTGGCTGCACCTTCCTTTGAGATTTTCAATTTCCTCCTTCTGTTTCTCCAGTTTCTTTCTCTTGGCTCTCCTGTCAATTTCATAGTCCTTCAGATGGGTCACAAAGCTGTTGATCAGAATGGAGTGAGTTTTACACATGGTGCATTCTCTATTGAAGAACCTATCGGTTGGCGTGTTGGCTGGGTCCTGGGCGTTTGTCTGGTCCTGATTCTCCATGGAGCTGGATGCGTAGAGGGGATCTGAGAGACGGTTCAAGGAGGGGGAGAGAGCAGTGGACAAGAGTCTAAGAACAGAACAATGACTTCTGCAATGGGAACATAACAAGAGGTCAGCAACAGTAGAACGAGCCAAGAGGAGACCAACGGATACCTGAAGCGAGGGGCGAGGCTCGTGACCCTGGTGGGAGGGAGAGCCCACTAACTGATGCCTGCGCTTGGTGGAATCGCAACGCGACTGACTTGCATGACCTTGAGCTGGAGGAATTCTGTGGTGCACCCTGGCATTTATAGGTGCGAAGGCGACCTTCTGGTTCCTGGATCGAGAGAGGGGAGATCTGTTCTTGACAGGGGAGAGATCCTTTGAGGTGATGTTGAAGCGCTCGAGGGGCCTGCTACCAGTATGGGCTCGGTCACGCCTTCTGAAAATGGCTGCGCAGATCAGAGAGGGATTCCAGAGCCGACCTGAGAACATCGGTCCCTGAGGGCGGTGTGCAGTTCTGACGTACCTGGGTGGGCAGTCGAGGAGGCTGAGGGATGATGAGGGAGGGTTGGGAGGAAGCCAGGTGCATTGGTGCTGATGCCTGAGGTGACCAGTAGCCTGATATGAGGGGATAGGGGCCTGCCTATGGAATATCCTTTCCATAAAACTTGTCATTTTCCCTTACCTGACCCGTGGGTCTTCTTGCTGCGATGTTTGCTTGCTCATCCGCTTCCATATTGTTGCCTCTTAAAATGTGCTTGAATGTCACTTTGTTGAAGCACCTGATTTGATCCATGATTCTACCTTTGATTCTATTAAGGGCTATTTGTTTGAATTCGTTCCCTGAGTTCATGGCTGCTATAATAATGGCTAAGTCTCCCAAGACCAGGAGGTTTTGGATGCCGAGATTCTTGGCTATTGAGGTCCCCAAAAGGAGGTTGTATGCCTCGGCCTTGTTGTTTGACATGGTGCCTAGTCCCCACTCATAAGTGACAATGGTTTTCCCCTGAGTATCTCTGATAGTTCCCCCAGCTCCAGCTCTGCCCGGGTTATTTTTTGAAGCCCCATCGAAATGGAGTGTGAATCTCTTTTGATTTTGAATCCAGTTGTTGATTTCATCCCTGGTCCCTCTCAATTTCCAGTCTGAGTGCCTGATTCCTGTGGTAGCCTTATTTTTAGTTCTTGGTACATAGTTGAATCTTCGCATCCACTCTTTTACTCTGTCATCTGTCAGCTCCGAATCTGCCTGAGAGATTCCGTTTGTTTCCACGGTTTCTGTTATTAGGGCAGTGGTTTTGGCAAGGATACTCGAGATACTAGGCTTTTTGTTGTTGAAAATGCACTTGTTCCTGGCTATCCATATATGCCAACAAAGATTAGAAGGGATGCTGTTCCACATTCTTTTTGCTATATTCACGTTTTTGTTGGTGTAAGGGAAGCTTTTCCCCCACCCTTTCTAAAGGAGAGAGATCTGGTTGGGGAGATCTTCAATAATTAGAGGGTTGGTTATTAAATTCCAACAAGACTTAGCAACTGGGCAATCAATGAAAAGATGGTCACTGCTCTCCTCTGCCCTCCTGCACATGCAGCAAATTGAGGGACCTTGGATGCCCTTCTTCCTGAGATTTTCTGCTGTTAGGATTTTGCCATGAAGTAAGGTCCAGTTAAAGAGCTTTACCTTGGGCAGGCTTTCAGTTCTCCAGGCTGGTTTGTATAGGTGCCAGTTGGCGGTGGCTGTGGCATTTTGAAGAGCTTTGTAGCCTTCTTTCACCGTGTAGCTGCCACCGTTGGGATCCCAAACATATTTGTCGTCTGACGATCTGTTTGTAGGGGCTGAGCCTATGAGAGAGAGCTTGAGGTCGACCCAGAGGTTCGAGATGCCGTTGGGGAGGGGCAGAGATCTCCATCCGACCCAACCGTTTCGATCCCAAAGGGAGATGTCGGAGAGGTTTTTGAGGTTTGCCTCTGCCATCCACTGTTGAAGGGGCCTATATTTAGATGACGTTTCCCTTGCTTCCGTGCCCATTATTCTATCCTCCCATATGCTGATATGTTTCCCGTTTCCAGGTGCTTTGGATATGCTAGGTTTGAAAAGGGGGAGAGTTTTTTTGATCAACTTCCAAACAGGTGTGCATTGCCTATCCGTAATGGTTTCAGTGAGGATATTGCTGTTGCTCCCGTTCAAATATTTCCTCTTGAGGACCTCTGTCCACCAGGTCCCTTTCTCAGTGAGGATTCTCCAAGTTATCTTGAAGCCCATAGCCATATTTACAAGTTTTGGGATTCTGATTCCGAGCCCTCCTTTTTCTAGGGGAAGAGTGACCTTTTCCCATTTGACCAGGCTGAACTTTTTTGTGTCTTGCTTCCCCCCTTTCCATAGGAAACTTCTGATGATCAGCTCCATGTGCTTATGGATACTAGCTGGAGCTATTATTGTGGCAAATTGATAGATGGGAAGGGCTGAGAGAATGGCCTTGATAAGAATTGCTCTGCCCACCAGATTGAGCCAATACACCCCCCAACTCTGCATTTTCCCTCTCAATTTCTCAACTAGCTTTACCCAAACCTCGGTTTTAATTGCTTCTTTGGCTATGGGCAGCCCTAAGTACATAAAATGGGACCAATTTGATTGAGCAGGGATTTCCATGATCATAGAAATTCTTTGTGCTATGACTCTTGGGACATTCCAGGTGTAGACCATGCACTTACTGTTGTTTAATTTGCCCCCAGATGCTTGGAGAAAGAGGTCTAGAATGCTCTTGAATCTCCTGGCCATGAGGCTTGAGGCCCCTCCAATTAAAAGGGTGTCATCAGCAAAAAGGGAGTGGTTGATCCCCTTGGTTCCTCGAACAATGTCAACTCCTGTAATCTCCTTTAACTTGCGCTTATTTTCCAGGTGCAAGCTTAGCGTTTCAGCCATGATGATATAGAGGAAGGGTGATAGAGGGCATCCTTGCCTCAGGCCTCTTGAACTTTTGAAGGCGGTGCACGGCCTGCCATTGATTAGGGGGGCTGTCCAGTTGTAGGAGATACATTCCATGACCCTGCTGGTGAAGTACTCTGAGATACCGAATTTTTTTAATACTGCCTGCAGGAATGAATGGTTAACCCGATCAAAGGCATTCACCATGTCCAGCTTGATGATCATGCCCCTTTCATTTCGGGCTAAGCTGCTGTGGATTGCCTCCTGAATGAGAATAACATTATCCGTTATATGCCTCTTGGGGACAAAGCCACCTTGGTTCTCGGAGATGAGGGAAGGAAGGATTCTTTTAAGCCTGTTGGCCAAAATCTTGGTAATGATTTTGTAGGAGACGTTACACAGGGAAATAGGCCTAAATCTATCAAAAGATTGAGGATTGGGCTCTTTTGGGATTAGCGCTAAATGAGAGGATTTGATGCTATTGCCCATTTTGCATTTAGTGTAAAAAAATTTTGCCATTCTGATATAGTCCTTTTTGATGATGTCCCAATGGGATTTATAAAAGCTTGCTGAGAAGCCATCAGGCCCTGGGGCTTTGTCCAGGGGCATGCTGTGAATTGACCATTCAATCTCTTCCCTTGTTATTTCTTTGTCCAGCTCACCATTTTGTGCTTCTGAGATCTTTTCCTCAATTATGTTGAGGAAATCTGGATTTTCCTGGTAGAGGGGGTCGGCAGTAAGAAGAGTTTGGAAGTGTCGTGATGCTGCCTCCTTAATTTCCCCTTGATCCTTTATTTATCTGCCTTCCACTGTTATCCTTTCAATATTGTTCCCTGCTCGCCTTAATTTTAGGCTGTTGTGGAAGAACGCAGTATTCTTGTCTCCTGAGTTGAGCCAGAGGCATCTTGATTTTTGCCTTTGCTCTTCCTCTTCCTTTCGGTTCTGAGTGTATAGTGCCTTGTATAGCTCACTTTCTTTCCTTTGGTCTTCTTCTGTGTCTTGGCCAGCTTCCTTTTCTTGATTCCATTGCACTATTTTCCTTTGCAGCTCGATTTTTTCCTTCCTTGCTGCTAATGCGTGATTCCTTGCCCATTGCTTTATGGCAATCTGGAGGAGCTTGAGTTTTGTTTCCCAAACGAAGTGGGGGGAGCCTGTTATTTCATTTGCCCAGGTGTCCTTTATCAAGTTTCTGAAGTCTTCGCTGCTGTCCCAAGCTCGATTGTATTTGAAGGGCAGCGGACCCATGTTCTCCCCTTCATCTAAATGCAAAGCCACGGTTTTGTGGTCAGATATAAAGCCCTGGATAATTGTGCTCTGAATCCTTGAGAAGTTTGCCACAATTCCCTCCTGGACCAGAATACGATCCAATCTCTCTTTAATATTGTTTTTTCCTGTTCTTCTATTTGACCAAGTGAAGCGCCCATTCTGAGGTGGTATATCAACTAGGCTGTGAGTTTGAATGATTTCTTCCAGTGTGTCTCTTGAGGGATCAGCCAAGAAATTCCCTCCTAGTTTCTCATCCGCGTTCCTTATTAAATTCAGATCTCCTCCCAGGAAAATGTTTCTTCCATGGGCAGTCATAAGATCAGAGGAAAGAGAGCCCCAACATGAGGCTTTGTCTCTGAAGTGGGGGGGAGCATAAACATTATAGATTGTGTATTCCTTCGTCTTGGTTGAGTGTTGCAAATCTAGTCTAACCCACCATCTGTTCTGCCTGCTATCTTTGAGTTTCCATTTGTTTTTGTCCCAGATTGTTCCTATTCCTCCTGAGGCTTCATTTGCGCTCATGGCAATTCCTTCATAATTTCTGCTCCTTTTCAAGCTGTTTTGGAATTCCTGCTCAGTGATTTTGGTCTCCTGGAGTAGGAGAATGTCTGGATGTTCTGATTTGATGAGATCTCGGACTGCATTGTCTTTTAGGGAGGAGCCCATCCCCCTACAGTTCCAAGAGACCAAAATCATCATTTACTTGATTTGTTGTGGGACCCGCTTTTCTCCTTCATCTTCTCTCCGCTTCCTTTGGTCTTATCTAGATATGTATCCATTGGTTGTTGGGTTCCTGTGGCCATTTCTTTTGCAGCATTCTCGTCTCTTATCTCTTTGTTTGATTTCCTTCCCACTTTTCTTGGGGGGTCCGTGGTGGTGCTGTTTTCCTTTGATTTGTTTCTTGTGAGAATTCTTTCCACAGTTGGCGGGGGGGAGGCCTGTAGGGGGGAGGAGTGGGAGACACAGGAGTCTTAGGGAAAGGAGGAGGGGATGGGAGAGGGGTCCTCAGCTGCCAAGGATTCGAAAGGATTGGAGGAAGACGGGAAGGGAGGCTTGGAACCTGAGGGTTGAGAAAGGAGGATGGGGGATTCAGAGGAGGGCTTTGAGGGGCCTGGGGGGGGTTTGTTTTTTTCTTCTTGACTATTTCCCAAGCTTCTTCCGGAGCTTCAGCATTGTTATTGTCTATAGCTTTATTTTTGCTACACCTATTGGCAAAATGCCCATATTCATGACATACCTTGCACTTGAATGGCAGTTGCTCGTAGTCCACTTGCTGAATGTGCGTCCACTGGTCCACTTTGAGTTTGATTGCTTCCGGTAATCCTTTTCCCAGATCCACTTCAACACATATCCGAGCACATGCATGCATACTCTCCTTCGGCTCCGATCTGTCGATATATTTCCCAACAGCGTTCCCAATGGCTCTCACAGATTCATCTCCCCAGCAATGGAGAGGCAGATGTGGAAGGCGGACCCAGACAGGGACTGTATTGGGGACGTCCATTTCCGGATCAAAGTCTGGGGTCCAACGGTTGAGATAAAGGCCTCTAGTGTCCATGAAATAAGGGCCATTTCTGAAAATGAGGTTGCGATCTTCCACGGATTCGAAAAGGAAGGTGAAGAACCCCCTTCCACAAAACCTAATTGTAATCTTGCCTTGGACCATTGCGTTCCAGTTTCTTTCAACCCAGCGTTGGACCGTGCGGGGGGAAGGCCACAAGCCTGTGAACTGACCCACCAGGCCACATTCAGCAAGGGCCACAACAGCTCTCCTTGGAAGGGCAGGAGGAAGCGAGACTTCCGGGATTTCATCCAGCTTTTTGATGAACTTGGAGGCTGATGGGCGGATTCTTTCCGAGATGTTCTCAGGAATGAGACAGGCGAAGGCCTTCTCCAGATCGGCCTGGTCCTGTAAGGGGGGGTCCATGAGGGATCAGGGGCGCGGGGCGCTCCCCCAATGGGAAGGGGAGAGGGCAGGGGGCCCTGAGAAGGAGAGGGCAGGAGGCCCTAGGCAGAAAGAGGGTCAGCAGCAGGAGGCTGCAGCCTAGCAGCAGCGCTGCCAGGCGCAGGCGCGCACAGGGGGCTGATCAGAGACGCAGCCGGGCGCGGGAGCAGAGCGCACAGACCGCCATCGTTCCGTGCTTTTTTGGTCTGCTTGGTTAACTATTTATTAATCCAAGCAATTTAATAAAAAATATTAAAAATTAAATAAATTAAGAAACTTAAGTTAACTTAAGATTTTCAATCCAATAATAAATATAAGAACAAATATTTCAATAAAAACTTTATAAGTTATTGTTCAATAATATTTAAAATAATAAACTTATATATAAACACTCATGTTTCCTCTATCACACCTTAAACATATCTATGATTAAAGCAAAAAGAGTAACCCATTAATTACTGTAATCTTAACCTTTAATAAAAACCAAAAAATAATAAAAAGCGAAGAAAAACATAATAATGAATGAGCCATCATAGTAAGAAAAACATAATAATGAATGGGCCATCATAAAAATTCACTACTACTTTGATTGGGCACTGGCCATAGGCTTAGAACATGCCACAATAATTGTAAACGGTACCCTTTACCGCGGCAACCATATCCAGTGTCTTGATGATTTACATTTATTATTAAAATTCATGAGAATCATAAAAGTATTATGGCACTTTTAAAATATATTTAAAAATAATTTCAATCATATTCAATATCATGATGGTTTCCATTTATCAGTGTTGTTAGTAAAATTCATTAAAATCATAAAAGCAACGGTTTCTTTATCAGAGAGTTATTATTAAAATTCCTGAGAATCATAAAGTATTATGGCACTTCAAGATATTTAAAAATATTTTCAATTATATTCAATATCATCATGATTTTCATTTATCTGTTGTTATTAAAATTCATTAAAATCATAAAAGCAACATGGGTTCGGTTGGTTTTCATGACGTGTTGAATTTAGATATTATAGAAAGGGATTTAATGTGGGAGTTATATTATTCGAAAGGGGGTTTAAATTCAATCAAAATATTAAAGATAATATTGGGTGATTAATAATTATTTTATTTAGGAAAATGTAATATAATATAAAAATATTTAGATAAAGATGAAATGAATTGTTTTTCTCAGAATTCAGTAATAGTTTATAATTTTTATTGTTTAAAATACATTTTTGAATATATAAATAAATTTAACTTCTAAAAATAAGACATAGAATTTTTACAAATTAAATAATTTAAATTTTTAATTTTTTCAAAATCTATATAAAATTTTAAATAATATATTAAAAAACTAAAATTGCATAAATATAAAAATAAATAAATAAATAATTCATTAAAAAATTAACTTTTTCAACGGATCCGAATTTATTCAAAGAACTCATTTATGTATTTCACCATTTGAACGTGTGTACCATCAAGAACACTTGGGTACCCAAATCTTGAAGTTTTAGAACTGTAACTTAGATTTAAAAAAAAAAAAAAAAGCCTGATTTTGTCATAATCTTACCGAAATTTCCATTATTTTCCGAGTTAATTTGCGGATTTTTTAGACTACCTTATAGAGGTGTATAGAGTAGTCTTACAAGGTCACAATTTTGCCTCGAAAATAATGGAAATTCCAGCATGATTGTTGCCCAAATCTAGCAGAAATTATGGGAAATCTGGGTTACAATTATCAAACTTCATAAATTTAGGTGCCTAGGTTTTTTTTTACAGTGTTGAATCTATTTCCACCATAAAAATGACTCAAACACTCTCATGATTAATTTTTTGAAGAAAAAAAAATCACCATATCTCTATATACAATGCCTTAAGCAATCCTTTACACAATAAAATTATCTAATAAAACTAACATCTAGTTAATAAAGTGTAAATAGGTGAATATCTATGAATTTAAACATCAAATTATAAATATTTCATAATATTTTATTTAATTTATAAATTAAAATTTTAATATTGTATATAGTATTATATCTATATTTTTAATTATTATTTTTTTTCGAAAGTTATAAAATTATTTTAGATTAAATGTAAATAGGTGTTGTTAGATAGGTTTATTGGATGGAATTAGATTTATTTTTATATAAAATAATAATTTTATATTTGGAAATTAAAGTTATAAAGAAGATTAATGGATTAGATAGCTTGGAGTATGTTCTAAAACTGATTTTGGTTGGCTAAGAGTTTGTCTTCTTTAGAGGTAAGGAAACGAAGTCTATTTTTTTATGGACCATCAACAAATAAGATAGTTATACTTTTCCTTGAATAACAATAGTGAGTCAACCTTACCATAACATCTCCCGAATACTCCAATGTTTTTTTATTTATTTTTATAAATAAATATAATACATATATGGATTTCATACTTGAATTTTTTCATATATAACCTTAAATAAAAATAATCATGTGTTCCTTATGAAGTTGTCTTTAGTGAGATTTTTTGGAAGCTTTTCTGGTGAATTTTTTCGGTTTAATTTATTTAAAATCCGGCAAGAATTTATTGAAATCATGAGTTGAAATCATAAGTTTGATGGGTAACCCCTGTACAATCAAAGTACCCTAAGGATTTTCTAGTGTGCTAAATCCATATATACAATCAAAAAACCACTTTAAATAATATAAATCAAAATTTCACCTCAAAAATTTCCACCAGATTCTAACACCAAAAAATCAAAAAATCACAGTAAAAATAACAATAACAATCATCGAATTATTAACTTTTAATATTCTTATATTAACTTTAAAATTAATATCCAAAATAGTTATTCTCATCAATGCAATGTCTCTCTCAAGAATTAAGTTGGCCTTGTGGATTATTAGTAAATGTATTATCACTAGCATGCATATATGTTATTGCCCCCCTTTGTTAAATCTAAACATGTATAAACATAAAAGATGTAAAAGGTGTTAACCCTCATTAACCTAGAAAAAGGTAATTAATATATATAGAGAGTTGACTTATTAAAATATATCCATGTTAAATGTTACTAATTAGAAAAAGGTTATACATATAGTTGTTGATTTTTTTAATTAAATGTCACTAATTTTAAGGTTAGTATAATAGTAGTGTTTATTTTTTTCCCTCATATATTTTATTAACTGGAAATTCGCCCGAAGTTTCCCGAAGTCTAGTAAGAATAGTGAGTTAACAAGCACTTTGTATATCTACAACCCAAATGCAATGACATTAACCCTAGTCACGTGTCTTTCGTTCCATAATAGACTGGCACGGTAATCGACAACTAATGTCAACAAGGTGTAAGTTAGTGATAATGTATTATGCATTGTGTTTTATTTGCTAAACTTTTGTTTTCTTATCTCAAAGGTCTGTCTATTTGTTGACCCTATCTTGTTTTTCACACACAACTCTTGTGTGCTTTCACATGTTTCCACTCTCTCCTAACGCTTTTTTATGGATTATTCATTTCTTTTCGGAGTTGTCTATAATGCGGTTTTTTTGGAAATTCCGGTGACGGAATCCAGCAGAAGAAATTGAGGTTAAATCTTGATTTGTTGCAGTTAAAATGGTTTTTTAACTGCATATTTGGATTCAGCACCCTGAAAAACCCCTGAGACGCTTTGATTGTCCAGAAACTAGCTATCAAACTTGCCATTCTAATAAATTGTTGCGGGATTTTGACCGGAAAAACCCACTAGAAAAACTTTCAAAACGTCGCATTATAAACAACTGTTTTCTTTTCCACACTAGCGTTGGTGCTAGCGAGGGTTTTTACTCAATGCATGTTAAGTTAATGAGAATAGATATTGCCATTTTCCCTTTACCCTATTTCTCAATCTTGGTTTTATTATTTTCCTGTCAGGTAATAATTTGCTGTCAACCAGAATTGACACGATAAGCTTCTAATCCGGTAGACTTATTTATATATATATATATTCTTTTTAAATGTAACTCTGTAAATTCTCACTAATTTATTTTACTTGGTTTCAAGTTCGATACTTCAAGGTTTTCATTGAAGCATAAGTCCGACTCAAAGTTATTGTTTCAGGTATTGGTATGTCATTATTCATTTATTGAAAGCAATATTTAATCTCCCATTAAAGAGGCACGATGATGAAGTTAAGGACCCTTTTGCTCGATGTCATTTTATGTTTTTTTTGTTATAGAACATTGTTTATGTCTTAAAACCTCGATGGTTTCCAACATTTATGTTATATAATGACTCTTGTAATTTACTATTTCATATATATATATATATATTAATGGTTAACAAATGCTTGTCTGGTATTTTATAGAAATGTCGTTTCTCTGTTGAACTCCATTTGGATGTGTTTTTATGTGTATTTTTGCATTCTTTATCGTTATAGTTTTTAGGTGTTTAGAAATATACTTTTATTTAAGGTATTTTTGTTTCTTTTTATTAAAATTGGCAACTAGGGGCAAACTCCATGTGGGTCATATTATTTATGGCCGCTGATATTTTTAATAGATCCCTCTCATTGAGAGGTGTAGGATTGATCTAAAGATCATCCGATTTCGATAAGTATTTATGAAGTTATGAATTTATTTATGTTATGGACAAATTATTAAGTCGGCCAGCGACTTATGTAGGCTCATAAGCCCAACAATTATGTCTATTCAACCTCTACGTTTTAGTATAAATAGAAGAGGACTTCAAGTCATTTCTACACACACTTGGATCTCTTCCTCTTTCTACTTGTCTTTGGGTTTTAGTAGGAGGAGAGATCCTAAGGAAAAGTTGGAATTGCCGGAAAAGCCGAAAAAGTTGGAACTACTGGAAAAGCCGGAAATGCTAGAAAATCCAGAAAAGTTGGGATTGCCGGAAAAGACGAAACTGCCGGAAAATCCGGAACTACCGGAAAAGCCAGAAACGTTGGAAAAGCTGTAAAATTCGGAAAAGTCGGAACTGCGAGAAAAGCCGAAACTGCCGGAAAAGCCAGAACTGCCAGAAAAACAGGAAATGCCAGAAATGCCGGAAAAGCCGAAAAAGCCAGAAATTCCGGAATTGTCGGAAAAGCCAGAACTACAGAGAACTACCGAAACAGTCGAAGCATCTGTCTCCGAAGGAAGGCAGCATGATGTATGAGATCATGGGCAGCATAATAAGCAACATGATGATATGAGCATGGGCAGCATAATGATGAATGAGATCATGAGCATGGGCAACTTGATTATGAATAAGACCATGGAAGATCACCAAAGACAATAGGGACAAGACAAAAGGATCAACGGGTTCCACATCTCTCTTCTAAGTTCACAAAGGGTGAAGTCGAAGCAGAACATATTATTAGAATGGCGTAGCAGAAGTTTATGACGGCCCATCTAAAGATCACTTCATTGGGAAGTTTGGATCTAAGGGTGGAAGGAAAGGCAGATGCCTTGATTGCAATAAGTTTGGCCATTATGCAAAGGAGTGTTCGAAGGTAATGCAGGTCATCAAGGAAATGGTCGACTCTTCAAAGAAAGCAAGGAACCCCAAATCACTTTTATGTACCTGATCGCAAGATGAACTTGGTGTCCATCTTGGAAATGGAAGTCAAAGGTTTCAGGGTGGCACTCATCGATGGAAAGGTACATGTTTGGAAGTAGAATTTTTAAAGACGTTTTTGAGTTCAGGGTTGTATTAAATTGCAGGAAGTCCACTAGGGACCATGTCCATTGTCATGTAGCACCGAAGGTTTGCGAGTTAGATGGTGACAGGGATGCCTGAATTCAAAAGGAGCATGATAGTACATGTTTGAGATATACCGAAGGAAAATCTTACAAGGAGAACATTCCCCTCATGTAGCAGGTCCACAGGTCTGGAACAACCTAAGGGGTCTGAGATTGATAATCAAGAATCTCACATATACAACTGGAAGAAAGCCCTCTATGGCTTGAAGCAAAACAACGCGAGCATAGTATGAGAGGATCGATAGCTGTCTGATAAAGTTGAGATTCACTAGGAGTGAAACGGATCCAAACCATCCGAAGGTTGTGGATGATAGACCTCTCATACTAGCACCTTATGAGGATGACCTACTTCTAACAGGTGTAGACCCTCTCATTTGCAGAAGTAAGAGGGAGTTGGATTCCAGATGTGGAATGGTGAACTACAAGCCTGTGACTACCTCGAGGATATTAACTTTCAGAAGTTATATGGTAGTGATGTCGGACCAGATTTGGGAAATGCCTCTGAATCTCATAAACTCATTTGCGTTGATATTCTTGGTGAACTTCCGTCCGGACATATGTTTTGCAGTTAGCATGGTGAGCTCATATTTGGTTGAACCTCACTGTATTGGTGCCAAGAATCTTCTGAGATGTCTTCAGGGCACAATCTCTCATGGATTGAGATACACTGCCGGAAATATGAAACTACACGACTATTTGAATGTTGATTGGGCAAGCAGTGTGGAGGATCATTAAAGCACTCCTTAGTGTTGTTTCTCTTTGGATTCTGCTTTGATATCATGGATGAGCAGGAAGCAAAAGTCGGTTGTTATAAGCACCGCTGTGACCAGATACATATCTATGAGTATGATCTCGTATGAAGCTACCTGGTTGGGGAAGCTCTTCAAGTGAGTTGTTTGTACCACTGTGATTCTTTGTGACAGCCAAAGGTGGGATTCAATTATTGAGGAATCCCGCATTCGACGATTGCTCCAGTAGATAGACATCAGATACTACCTTATCTGGGATATGGTAAGTCTATGAGCAAGGAAGCTCCATCGCTCTGAGATGATGTACAGGTCACTACACTTTGTCTAAGCCCCAAGGCAAAGATCAAATCTGTATGTTGTATATATTGAGCTCTGGGAGCTCTGGGGGCTTGTGGTTCTTACTAGAGCAACATACGACCACAGGGTGACTCAACCTCCCCTGGTGGTGCGCACTGGGGTAGGATGATTCGCTCTCTTGTGGACAAGATGGTTCGCTCTCTTATGGGACAGGATGATTCACTCTCCTATGTAGCAGGATGATTAATTCTTCTGTGAGGTCTAGATGATGTGTTCTCCATGACGATTGTGTAGCAGGATGATTACTTCTCCTGTGAGGTCTGGATGATGTGTTCTCCATGACAATTGTGTAGTAGGATGATTAGTTCTCCTCTGAGCTCTAGATGATGTGTTCTCCATGACGATTGTGTCGCAGGATGATTAGTTCTCTTGTGAGGCCTAGATGATGTGTTCTCCATGGTGATTGTGTAGCAGGATGATTAATTCTCTTATGAGGACAGGATTGATTAAGTTCTCTTGTCAAGGCATCCTACCCATGCAGTCTGGGACTCATGGGAAGTACCTCTCATCTGATCAATGAGCAGGGAAATGAGGATAGGGACCATAGTAGTACCGATGGACGCATCGTTGTATCTACCGTACTCCCTATGCTAGGATGACTTTCATTGATCTGGGATCAATGATACTAGTATGGGACAAGTGGTAGGATTTGTACCCACTATGACACTAACTTTGGGTCGGTTGAGGACTGGTCTGGGACCAGTGGTACATACTCTGAGACTGACTTCAAGTCAGTAGAGTACTGGTCTAGGACCACTGGTAGGAGTTGTACCTACTATGACACTGACTTCGGGTCAGTTGAGGACTGGTCTAGGACTAGTGGTACACACTCTGAGACTGACTTCAAGTCAATGGAGAATGGTATGACACATTCTCGATCAATTCTTCTTCTTCATGGTTCAATAGAGCTAAGTTGAGCATAGTAGAGCTGAGCAGAGTAGAGCAGAGCCAGCAGAGCTGAGCAGAGCCAGCAAAGCCAGCAGAACTGAGCAGAGCCAACAAAGCCAGTAGAGCCAGCAAAGCCAGCAGAGATGAGCAGAGCAGAGCAGAGCCAACAGAGCAAAGCAAAGCTAGTAGAGCTGAGCAGAACCAACAAAGCTGAGTAGAGCTTAGCAGAACTGAGCAGAGCAGTGCAGGGCACTAATAGCAGAGATAGTACAGTTGGACATATGGATCAGCAGATGGAGTTCTCCCTAGTTGAAAGGGAGTGTTAAAATTGGCAACTAGGGCCAAAATTCATGTGGGTCATATTATTTATGGCAGCTGATATTTTTATTGGATCCCTCTCATTGAGAGGTGTAGGATTGATCTAAAGATCATCCAATTCTGATAAGTATTTTTGAAGTTATGAATTTATTTATGTTATGGACAAATTGTTAAGTCGGCCAGCAACTTATGTAGGCTCAGAAGCCCAACAATCATGTCTATTCAACCTATATGTTTTAGTATAAATAGAAGATGACTTCAACTCATTTCTACACACACTTGGATCTCTTCCTCTCTCTACTTGTCTTTGGGTTTTAGTAGGAAGAGAGATCCTAAGGAAAAGCCGGAAAAATCGAAACTGTCGGAAAATCCGGAATAGCCAGAAAAGCCAAAAACGCTGGAACTACTAAAAAAGTCGGAAAAGCTAGAACTGCCGGAAAAGCCGGAACTGCCGAAAAATCTGGAAAAGTTGGAAAAGCCGAAAATACCGGAAAAGCTAGAAAATCCAGAAAAGTCGGAAAAGCCGGAACTATTGGAACTGCCGGAAAAGCTAGAACTACTGGAAAAGCCAGAAACGCTGGAAAAGCCAGAAATGCCGAAAAAGCTGGAAAGTCGGAAAATCTGGAAAATCCAAAAAAGTCGGAAAAGACGGAAATGCCAGAACTGTCAGAACTGCCAGAAAAGCCGGAACTACCGGAAAAGCTGAAGCTACCGGGAACTGTTGAAATAGCCGGAGCATCTGTCTCCAAAGGAAGGTAACATGATGTATGAGATCATGGGCAGCATAATAAGAAGCATGATGATATGAGCATGGGAAGCATAATGATGCATGATGATATGAGCATGGGCAGCATAATGATGTGTGATGATATGAGCATGGGCAGCATAATGATGAATGAGATCATGAGCATGGGCAGCTTGATGATGAATAAGACCATGGAAGATGCAGCATGATGAGCAGCATGAAAATGAGAGCAGCTCAATCATCAAGGTTCAACACATGTGACAGTATAGCAAGGTGTCACACGGTAATTTGCAACAAATAGACGAGATGCAACACTATGATAGGTGAACGAGTCACCTTAGAGAATCAATTGAAGCAATATGTCTTCAACTGATGTCATGCCGATATCAAAAGTCAAAGTGATTGACTTCTATTGTAAATGTACTATCTCTCTCACTTTCTCTGCTGAACTTTGAAGAACATAAAAGAATAATTAATCAAGGGTTTCCCCACATTGGGGTCTGTCCTTGGCTAGCGCCACATCTTGTGTCCTCTTGTCTTGGCTTATCTTCTGTGATTTATATTTATGTTCTATCTGCAGTTTACTTTATGCTGATGTGATTGCTAATGTGGAAAAGAAATTGAAATAAATTGCTCTAGCATAGAACATACCTAAAATTAACACTTTTCAACCTATTATTATATGATATTTTGACTGATGGGTGAGGGTTTCGACCCTGTTATACTTCAAAATTTATTTAGCGCTGTGATTATAATATTTACAATTATGACATTCATTATGAAATAGCTTTGGTCTCCACACACACTATTTTATTTATTTATTTATTATAATTATTATTATTATGATCTTTACACACACACACACACACACACAGATATATATATATATATATATCTATAGTCATGTATTTAGAGTTAGGGTATTTATCCCTAGGACTTCATTAAGGTTGATTCTTTATTTCGTCTTTCAACTATGTTTGTATTTTATTGTTCTTAATGTTTTATGTTAGTGTTACAACATACTTTAAGGGGCATGGATTTTGACCCTTTGAACCTAGAAGTTTGTACAATCATTAAGTCTTCTAATATAGACTTCTATACACTATTATGCATGGACTTTAAATCTTAAGGGCCCATTCTTGGCCGCCTTGGTGAATATTATTACTATATAACTAATTTTATCTATGTCAACTCGTTTTCATTCCTAGATGGTTAAAAGTGTAATTTAAACTTATACATTTCTATAGCATGACATACAATTTCATATGCACATTGTTTTTCCAATTTAATAGTCAATTATTATACGTAAATTGATTTGAAATATAAATAGAAAGTGAAATATATGTATAAATAATGTAAATACCTAATTCTAGTATGCTAATAATTTTTTGGAGATTTTGCTACAGATTTCACTGTTCTTTTAAAAAGAAAACAAGTTTTGCATTTCAAAAATGTATTTCATTATCATTTGAATTTTCATAAGCAAAGATGATCAGTAAATCACTATGGATATTCCACTAGACAGTTTGTCACAATAGATATGATAATAATATATTAAAACACAGAATTTCTTATAGTACTACAATTTTATTAAGCTTCTAGATCTGTAAATTTAATTGTAATTAGTGCGTGCAAGCAAAAATTATGAAAAAATCTAGAGAATGAACAAATAAACTCACATACACACATAAGACACAAGATATTCTATGGGAAACCCTTTCGGGGGAAAACCCAACTAGAAGGTGAGGCTACTTTGCTTTCTTTCTCTGCCTGGAAATATCGTTGCAACTCCAAAGAAGTGATGCCTATGGCCCGTGGGCTGCTACAGTGATCATTTCCGTGTGTTGTACCCCCTATCTCTCCTTGCTATCTTTGCTCAACTATGGAACAAAATGTTCTCGAAATAATGGAATGCCTCTTCCTCCTAGTGGCCTAGTTATAACATAGCCCGATAGCCGACTAGTGGTAAGTTTGACTACATCAGCTCTTAACTAGAGTTACAATATAGACACTTCTAGATACTTTTACATGACAAACATTTGGATAGCCCATTTTCCATGAATAATGGGGGCTGACTCGACATCCTCCCAAACTATAGGTGTGAAAACAGTAAGGTCAACTTCTAAGTGGCATAACTTTTGCATACATACTCTGATTGATGTGCTTCTTGCACTGTTGGAAATATCTCTGTGTCGAATTACATGAAAAGGTGTCATACTATAGTGACAATTTTTTACCCCCAATTTTTTTTTTTTATGCCTCAAAATGCTCCTGGAAGGTTTCAGATGTCATTTTGTCAAACTGGGTCCCACTGATAAAAACGGTCCCATGAGCTGATTCCTCCACTTTTTCCACTCCGAATGCATCGAGATGGATGACAAAAAATATAATGGTCTAATATGGATCACATCTCTCCATTTTGGGAGAATTTTGGTCCCCAAAATATTTTAGTGAATGAGGTGAGGAAATGTTTCCTCCACCTTCTCTTTGGTGTACCATTTAGCTTTGCCTGGAAGTTTTCCCTTCAACCCAATATGCTTGTTGAGGAGGTAAATCCCCTCTGTGGATAGAGGCGATCCCTACTAGCCCAGAGCAGGTCTAGCAACAATCATACAACGCTACAGCGCAAGTTCCTAATTGCAAATTAAAGACCAATGATGAAGGCCTACCTGGATTCCAACGGTATTGCTTGTAGAAGAGGTGACGCTCCCATTCCTTTGCTCTGGCAGATCACGATCCCCACGATCTCAGTGAATGGACACCTGCACATACAAGAAACGACACAAACATGAGCATAAAATCCAGCATATGCAACTATATATCAGTCAGAAAGGATATAACTCATCATCATCACAAATAACAATAAGAGTGGAACCATAACCAATAGTCGTTTATTAATAATAATCAAAGAAGAATACAACCAAAGTTCTGATTCTAGATTCTCCTTTGGTTGGGTAGTCAGCAGCACATGTCTTGCAAAGCTTGTTGGGAATAGGAACAAGCCTCTCTCTCTTTGGTTACTGGACAAGAATCTCCTTACTTGGATTTGGCCTTATGGCAATGAAGAAGGCTCTTGCAGCATGAAGCTCTTGGAAACTTGACAATTCTCAATCTCTGGAACTTTGGAACTCTGGAACTCCAAAAAACTCTGGAACTAGCTTGCCGAGGAAAATGGACAAGCTTTTATAGATGGAGGAAGGGGAGTTGGGATCATCCACAATAATCATGGGATTGGCTCTATCATCAAGGAAGCTTCCATGAGAGGTGGCAAACCACTTCCTTTCTATGGAAATCCATAGCCAAACCACCTAACTCAAGATAGATTCAGTCCAGGAATTTGTTAGGATTAATCGTCCGCCGTTTGTTTGTTAAAAAACACCACTGATTATGGTTGGCGCGAGTGCAACTCTGTGACATAGCGCCAACTGGCGCACCCTCTTTGGAAGATTTCCCCCATTGGCGCGAGGGCTGCACTATGGAACCGCGCCAATGGAAAAAGGGCTATTTTTAGGGGTTTTTAGAAGGAGATGTCTTCAGGGAAAATGAAGCTTAAGTTCAGGGGAATGCAATGCAAGTGTTTGCAGGTCATGTCACTTCTCATAGGTCCCGGAATGAGTCCCCCAAGATGTGGGAGAGGGGTAACAGGGACGGTGACAAATTGTTGTGAAATAGATGCCCCCTAAAGCATGAGGACCGAGAGAGAGAGAGAGGGGTGAAATGCTTTACAAGAACATGTCCAACTGAAAACATTGCTGCTGGAGAACCTGCGTGGAGAAGTACAACTGATATCTCAAGTACATGAAATATGTGGTATGGGCGCAACCATCCATAGTAGAGTACATAAGAATCTAGATCCAAGGTATGGACACAGCCATCCAGTGAGGATCGATAAATAGACTCAGGCATGGTTGCAACCATCCAGTGAATGAGTCATGTAATAATCATAATAATCCACAAAATCGCAACCTAGATCCCTACAGACAAAATCCAGGGTCTTGCGCTCCATCTCGATCCGAACAAAGTACAAGTTCAAGCATGCGAATATAGGAGTCGAAGTCGAACATGCAGGAACATCATTTGATTACCAGCCAATTATGAAAGCTGTTAATAGACGTGAGAGGTACCACCAATAATGACAATGGCCCTCAAGGTACTATAGGTACAATCTACGGGATGAAAATCAGTGAGCCGGCGTCGAACACCCGTAGAATCATTCGATTGAAGGCCAATGATGAAAACCTCGCGTCGAACACGAAGAACCTACCATTGAGGCATGCATGCTCCAAGGCATCTGAAGGGAGTCTCTAGGTCAACTTCTTGGATAATGAGCTGAAGTCGACAGGAAGCGACCTTGATCGAAGGGGGGCCATAGTGTTTCCCACATCATCGACGCGAGACAGAGGAGGATAATATTTTTTGTGAATCAGGATTATGTGAGTTATCAGAGGGAGGTTGATTATTCTGCAGAGGTCAACTTCTCTTGAACATATCGGCGGCACGACAATAGACTTCACAGTATTTGACATCAAATGATCAGAGGTCATGGTGACAAGGCAAAGAACAGATGAGAGGTCAAACAGGATCACCCAAACCCATGGAGTTAAGTAAAAAACGAGATGAGATGTCCCCACCCAGACACGAATGCAAACAAGTGTCATGTTCAAGAGTGACATACTACCGACACGACAATGATTCTGGTTCCATTTTCCCCACCATTTCTGGCGAGTACCCCAGTTATTTTTATCAACAATCTTGATGAGGATAGCATATGCTTGTAAAGCGTCATTTCGACGGAATCCAATGTCATCAAGTTTTAACGAGTCTGACAAAGGAAGAACTCGGTGTCTTTTCATGTTTAGAGAGTTTGAAAAAATAGCGGAAAAGTAAACTCTAGGGGTGTCCTTTTTCGTAAAGTGTGTCTCTCGAGCCCAAAAAAGTATAAAACAATGCTCGAAAGAACTTCCCGACCATTACGATCGAGGAGTACTTTTCATGATTAGTGATATCGACCTGAAAAAGTAAAAAAGTGATCGAAACCACATCATTTCGTAACTGTTAACGAGACTGAAACGACAAGGGCCTGGCAATCTTTTTGTCTTTACACAGTCGGAAAAGAGTTTAAAGACGACCGCCTCTCATTTACGTTTAGCGAGTCGAGAGGAATAACTCGACATTCTTTTCATATTTAGAGAGTCAGAAAAGAGTAGAAAGATGACTCCATAATGACTTTGTCATGTATTTACCGAGTCCGAAAAAGTATAAAATACAACTCGTTTCACCGTCTAAGTCGCATAAAAACCTGTTGCTGCACAAAAATAAGTGTAAAACCCATTTTCGACAAAATTATATTAAAATATTCATGAAAAATGACTTTTAAAACCTATTTAGAGTTAAAAAAGCTATAAATATGTCAAAATGGTAAAAACCAAAATTACTTTTTACTTTTACCTCATTGGAGAGTGACAGTAGTGCTTTTGGTGTGCAATCTTCGGGTGACGATTGCGACAAATCCGTGCGATCATTTGGAGCGCCGCCAGTTCCAGGTAAGAGGTGCTTCCTCATACTCCATTTTTGCCCATTTTTTAATAGTTTTTATGTCCTCATTCGATCTCTATGGGAGGTATTTGAAAAAATAGGGTCGTGCCCATTGGCATTGGTATCGGGCATGGACCCGCGCCAATTGGCCTTTTTATCCCAAAGGCCCCCGCCAATGGGTGCGACTGTTTTACAAACAGTCACACCAACGGCCAAGTGCGGTTTTCCTTTTGAATTTCAAATTTTTAACTAATTTCACTACATTTTCTAGCTTACCAGGGATCTAATTAATGGTTTTTTGATCATGTGGATGCAGGGAAACGAACAAAATGGTAGTCCAATGGAAGGAAAGGGAGCATGATAGAGTGGATGAATTGGCCATAGAAGACGAAGGTTGCATGGAAGCCCTTAAGAATTGCGGGCTAAAAAAATTCTTCCTCACGCCTTACCTACGAGCTCAACTAGAGCTCTTATGGTACTTGATCAATCTTTGGGACGAACACGAGCAAGTGTTCCATATATGAGATCAAGTGTTGGAACTGGATGTATCTGACATCTATTTCATCATAGGACTGTCACGCAGAGGGCCGCAGGTAGCAGACCATCTGGTGAGAAGATGTGCGAGGTGATGGAACGGGTGTGCCTAGGGGCACAATTCGAATCCGAAAGTGAAAAGGTGGATATTGCCACCATTCGGGATCTAACACTCAAAGCAATGTTATTTACCATCACACGTGCCGCGGGGGCGCAGGCACCCCACGAGGTAACAAAGAACCAACTCATATTGGCCAGAGAGCGTCTGAATCCCACTATTTTTTATTGGGCCACAACGGTGACTACCAACATGAAGAGACAGCTTACAAAAAGTAAGCGAGGCAAACTGCAGCAGTTTCGGTATGGTTCTATTCTGGTAACGTTCATTTTGGAACGATTACCAATCTTTCAGGGCCAAGGTGCCTTCGTACCTGATCTGGTGCCGCGAGAGCCAAGAATGGCTCGCTGGGTAGTGCTGATGCCTAAATGGGGAGGAGGCCAACAAATGTCTTGGAGGCCAGAGTTCTTTGGGTGGCTCTGCCGCCAACTGATCATGGTTGAGGATTGGCCACATTCAGGGACTGACTTCACAGGTGACCCGGATCTCCCACTGCCAGAGGGAGAGGATTGGGATGAGGAGTTAGGTATGACCTCTTTTTGATTTTATTGTTTATGATTTTTTTTGTTAATACATGTTTGTTCTAACAACAATTATATGTACATGCAGACGTTGGCCCAGAGCGACCAGCCGGCATGTCTCCTATCTCGAGGAGAAACCAGCCTACATCAGACCCTCAGGAAGAGGGTGCTGAGGGGGGAGAACTAATCCAAAACCTTGAGGGTATTGCTCGGGGGATTTCGGATTATGCTCGGCTAGTAGATGTCCCATTAGCATACCAGAGATATACGGTGGGAGTGCCCAGTCGCATCCACCATCTCTTGAGATGCCTGGTGCATGCAGTGACATGCTAAATCCCCTCTGTGGACAGAGGTGATCCCTACTAGCCCATACCGGGTCTAACAACAATCATACAACGCTACAACGCAAGTTCCTAATTACAAATTAAAGACTAATGATGAAGGCCTACCTGGATTCCAATGCTATTTCTTGTAGAAGAGGTGATGCTCCCATTCCTTTGCTCTGGTAGATCACGATCCCCACGATATCTGTGAATGGACACCTGCACATAGAAGAAACGACACAAACACGAGCATAAAATCCAACGTATGCAACTATATATCAGTCAGAAAGGATATAACTCATCATCATCGCAAATAACAATACGAGTGGAACCATAACCAATAGTCATTTATTAATAATAATCAAAGAATAATACAACCAAAGTTCTGACGCTAGATTCTCCTTTGGCTGGGTAGTCAGCAGCACATGTCTTGCAAAGCTTGTTGGGAATAGGAACAAGCCTCTCTCTCTTTGGTTATTGGAAAAGAATCTCCTTACTTGGATTTGGCCTTATGGGAATGAAGAAGGCTCTTGCAGCATGAAGCTCTTGGAAACTTGACCATTCTCAATCTCTGGAACTCTGGAACTCCAAAAAACTCTAGAACTAGCTTGCCAAGGAAAATGGACAAGCTTTTATAGATGGAGGAAGGGGAGTTGGGATCATCCAAAATAAACATGGGATTGGCTCTATCATCAAGGAAGCTTCCATGAGAGGTGGAAAACCACTTCCTCTCTATGGAAACCCGTAGCCAAACCACCCAAATCAAGATAGATTTAGTCCAGGAATTTGTTAGGATGAATCTTCCGCCGTTTGTTTGTTAAAAAACGCCACTGATTATGGTTGGTGCAATTGCGACTCTGTGACAGAGTGCCAACTGGTGCGCCCTCTTTGGAGGATTTCCCCCATTGGCGCGAGGGCTACACTATGGAACTGCACCAATGGAAAAAGGGCTATTTTTAGGGGTTTTTAGCAAGAGATGTCTTCAGGGGAAATGAAGCTCAAGTTCAAGGGAATGCAATGCAAGTGTTTGCAGGTCATGTCACTTCTCATATGTCCCGGAATGAGTCCTCCAAGATGCGGGAGAGGGGTAACAGGGACGGTGAAAAATTGCTGTGTAACAGATGCCCCCTAAAGCATGAGGACCGAGAGAGAGAGAGTGGGGTGAAATGCTTTGCAAGAACATGTCCAACCGAAAACACTGCCACCGGAGAACCTGCGTGGAGAAGTACAACTGATATCTCAAGTACATGAAATATGTGGTATGGGCACAGCCATCCATAGTAGAGTACATAAGAATATAGATCCAAGGTATGGACGCAGCCATCCAGTGAGGATTAATAAATAGACTCAGGCATGTTCATAGCCATCCAATGAATGAGTCATGTAATAATCATAATAATCCACAAAATCGCAACCTGGATCCCAACAGACAAAATCCAGGGTCTTGCGCTCCATCTCGACCCGAACAAAGTACAAGTTCAAGCATGCGAATATAGGAGTCGAAGTCGAACATGCAGGAACATCGTCTGATTACCAGTCAATGATGAAAACTATTAACAGACGCGAGAGGTACCACCAATAATGACAATGGCCCTCAAGGTACTATAGGTACAATCTACGGCATGCGAATCAGTGAGCCGACATCGAACACCCATAGAATCATTTGATCAGAGGCCAATGATGAAAGCCTCACGTCGAACGCAAAGAACCTAGCATTGAGGCATGCAGGCTCCAAGGCACTAGAAGTGAGTCTCTAGGTCGACTTCCTGGATAATGAGCTGAAGTTGACAGGGAGCGACCTTGATCGAAGGTGGGCCATAGTGCTTCCCACATCATCGACACGAGACAGAGGAAGGTAATGTTGTTGTGAATCAGGATAATATGAGTTATCAGAGGGAGGTTGATTATTGTGTAGAGGTCAACTTCTCTTGAACATATCGGCGGCACGACAATGGACTTGGCAGTATTCGACATCAAATGATCAGAGGTCATGGTGACAAGGCAACGAGTAGATGAGAGGTCAAATAGGATCACCGAAACCCATGGAGGCAAGTGAAAAACGAGATGAGATGTCCCCACCCAGACACGAATGTAGACAAGTGCCATGTTCAAGAAAGACATACTGCCGACACGATAATGATTCTGGCTCCATTTTCCTCGCCATTTCTGCCGAGTACCCCAATTATTTTTATCAACAAGCTTGATGGGGATAGCATATGCTTGTAAAACATCATTTCGATGGAATCCAATGTCATCAAGTTTTAACGAGTCTGACAAAGGGAAAACTCAGCGCCTTTTCATGTTTAGAGAGTTTGAAAAGACAGCAGAAAAGTAAACTCCAGGGGTGTCCTTTTTCATAAATTTGTGTCTCTCGAGCCTGAAAAAGTATAAAACAATGCTCAAAAGAACCGTTCGATCATTACGACCAAGGAGTATTTTTCATGATTAATGACTTCGAACTGAAAAAGTAAAAAAGCAACCAAAATCACGTCGTTTCGTAACCGTTAACGAGCCTGAAACGACAAGGGTCCGACGATATTTTCATCTTTACACGGTCAGAAAAGAGCTTAAAGGCGACCGCCTCTTATTTACGTTTAACGAGTCAAGAGGAATAACTCGGCAATCTTTTCATCTTTAAACGGTCAGAAAAGAGCTGAAAGCAGTCCTCCATTTTTATTCTCTTTAACGAGTCAAAAAGGGAAAAAATACTCGGCAATCTTTTCATATTTTACGAGTTAGAAAAGAGATTAAAGGTGACTCATCCTAGAGGAACGAGTGGTATAAAGGGTAGCAACTGGTCTAGCAATGGTGGAACTGCTCAAAACATGTAATGGTCAAGAGGCTGGCTAATAAAACCACTCTTAACTGCGGTCCCTCAGGAAAGGAAAAAAAGCAAGTGAAAGCATATGATCGGCCAAAGAGATGGTCGCGATGGGATGAAAACAACCAAGGCTCATCTAACAGATTTTAGCGGATAAAGACAGCAATCACGAGATGTAAAATGGCTATGGGTTCATTTTTACACAAGCTTGAACCATGGAGAACTTTGCTTGGATTTGGTTTCATGTTTACACAAGCTTGAAACGAAAAACTATGCTTGTTATAAGTTCGCATGCCCCCAGCATAATGACGCAAAACGAGGTACATGCCCCCCAAGCTTTATTGCATTCAACAAAGTAGATGGAATGAAGGTTCACTTTCGAGATCTTGGAAAGACTCGACTTGTATTTTACGAGATCTTAATCAAAAGACTCGATTTGGAAAGGGAGTTTTTTCATTTTTTAATGAGGTTGACACAGCAAAAGAACTATCCTCATAAACCTTGTTTCATTTTTTAACGAGATTGACACAAGATCAGGAACTATGCTCAACTAGACCCAGTTTCATTTTTTAAGGAGTTGGACATAGGAAAACGAACTATGCTCTGACCAGACCCAGTTTCATTTTTTAAGGAGCTTGACATAGGGAAGTGAACTATGCTTCCAACGAACTTCATCATAATGAACAGGAAGTCGTTGCTTCCAAGAGTGCCACTCCCGGTGGAAGGATAACTTCTTGGAAGTCAGGACCCAATGCCCCCAGGACACTATGCACGACGGCAGCATCACTGGATACAGGCATGGGATAAGTAGCCATGTAGTTGACCTGCGGTGGGACAGATACAACCGATGGATAAAAACCAGGAGGGGATGACAACTGCTCAGGAGGCATCGGGGGACTAAAGAGCGATAATTGATCTATAGTCACGATCCTTCCATCATGTGGAAAGAAAACCATACGGAAAATTGAAGAGACAAGGGCCCCCATGGCATAAACATAGTCACGACCAAGGAGAAGACTGAAATCTAAAGCACCTTAGGTAACCAGTACGTCTATATAGACGGTTTTGCCTCCCAAAGTAATAGGGAACTTCGGAAGGATCCCTAATGGTTGACTAGTTCCTCCGTCAAACACTAATAGATTATGTGCGACTGGCACAAGCTGTGGGGAGCCCAAAGCTTGCCAAGTAGTGAAAGGCATAAGACTGACAGATGTGCCCTCATCCAAGATAGTGCCAAGTACTGTCGTATCATGGGCATGTACTGTAATCTGGAAAGGCACATGGGATGGAAGGCGGAAAGTAGTCAGGTGACTCCAGTCGAAGGAAACGACTGAACTACTTGGTGGGGGAATCGTGTGATTGCCCCCTGCTCCGAAGAAGGACTCTCGGGATCAGCTGGGATAGGAGAGTCGTTTTCGGACTCAGGAGAATCTGACGAGACGAGAAGAACATGAGCATGACGCTCTTTCAAAACAGAATGATCAACAGGCGGTGAACCCAAGTTGACACTCTCTCTGACCAATGGTTGGTCCCGAATAGGCTTAGCACAGCTAGGTTTGGAAAGAGGAGGATGGACAAGAGAAGGATCTAAATCGATCTCTTTGTCGACAGGGAGAGGATCTGAAGAGAGCCTCTGATAACCAACAGGGAGTTGGGGTGAAGAAGCTGTAAGACTTTCCAAAACAACGGAAGCTTTATCCATGAGTGGACAAAGGTGAAGGAGATGATTGCCTTCACATAGCCTACAGGGAATCGAATCTTCCCATTCTTCTTACCATTGCCAGCTGATAGGGTAGCATCGCCATGAGCTTCAGAGGATGATGAGGGGCAGGCCGGATTGTGAGACCATACTTCTAAGATCCTGGGAATGCCGGGACAATCACGAAGAAGATGGTCTCCCTTGCACAATTTACAAGGAAACTTGACCTTCCATAGAGGAGCAAAAGGAGTTCTGACCTGAGCCGTACTCAGGGTAGGAGCTGCACTTTTAGCCTCTCGCTTATGAGACTTCTTCTTCTTCGTATTCTTCTTCTTCTTCTTAGCCACTTGGTTACTTGAATCCAGACTTTCACCAGGCGAAGTAGAAGATGAGGACGTAGAAACAGGCGAAGAAGGTGAGAGGTCCACCTTGGAATCAACATGATGTTGTTTGGGTGGAGGAACGGATTGACCAGTAATTGAGACACTAGGGACCACAGATGTTGAGAAAAACTAAAAAGGCAACCCAACAGTTAACCCAGGAAGGGACAACATTTCCTTGTAAGGAGCACCAATATTCCCAAAAGGAGGAAAATGACGAGGGTTCCCATCAGAGGGGATTCCGGGGTTGGTGGACTCTGGAAAAGTTGCCATCAAAACTGAAAATCACACACGGGGCTAAAAAAGAGTCAAGACACACAATCAAATAGCCAACAAGCAAAATATAATAGGGCGTGTGATCGCGGGTGATTTAATTTTAAGACACAAGGACATAACTTGACCTTTTCATCTTTAAAGAGTCGAGAAAAGGACCAAAAGATGACTCTAGTCACCTTCGAATGTTTAATGAGCCTGAAGTGACAAGTGCTTAGATGAGCCTTTTCTTTTAGGGAGTCCAAAAAGGATCAAAAGTGATTACTCCGGAGAACTAGGCAAAAGGTTTACCAGATAGTCCGTAAAACTGCATATACACCTTGGCAATCATATGAAAACCAAGGACTTTCCGTACGACACTCAATCTTCCCGAATGTTGTGTTCGATGCGTTACGGGTTGTAAGGTGGTAGACATGGCTTCCTATGGATAAAGGATGATAACCTAGTGGGGTCTCCCCATATACTTGACAGTACGTGGGAGCACAATTCCGTACTAGACCACTATTGAGTCACAGAAGGAGGAATCACCCAACCTTGAGTGGAAACAAAAGTGACTAGGTTTAACGACGTCAGAGCACGTCTCTAGGCTAGACCTCTAAATAGTGTGCGTTATGTTCCAATGCGTTGTTAGATTCATTCAGTTCATTTTAAAGTTTATCTTGGATTATGTTTTAATTTTCAGGCCTTACCGTATGTAATGTTTCAAAATTTCCTAAGTGCAAGCTATATACCACAATATATCATTTCATTCGATGAATGATAACTATGAGAGAGTTAAGAGCTTTCGCACAAACAAAATGATCATAAAACAACCAAAAATATCTCTAATGCAGCTAATGAAACTTAAAAACTTTTCTTCAAAGTCACTAATCACTAATAACAATGAAAAGCTCTAATTCACATTAACTAATGCAAAGTAAAAGAGATTTTTTTTTTTAAATTTTTTTTTTATTTTTATTTTTTTATGTTGATGGAAAGATGCACTAAACAAACTTTGAGAAATGATAGTAAATGAGTAAAACAAGCAAGTTTCACTCAATGCAAGCACAATCAGATCCCTAAACGACAAAGCAGTCCTTCAAAATTGAGAAAAGTCCCAAAGACACAAATGAGCCGTGTAATCTAGGCCCAAAGCGAAACAAAGCAGAATTCAAGTGAAAAAGAGGTAAGTAACTCAAACAACACAATTAAATGATTAACAACCACTAAACGAGTGCAAGGGAGCAATCAGAAAGTCGACTGGACCAATAAAAGACCAAAAACTCCTAAGGAAGGCTCAACACACAAAGCCACTAGATGCCCTAGGGCTAAAAACATGGAATCAATAGAAAATGGCAAACAACCAAAAGATTAAGGTTAAAACCAGTCAAACAAGGCTCCAATACACTCAAGCAGTCGAGAAAATGTATCCAAAACAAATACCAAGCTTAGAAGGCTTAAAATCAAGCGAACCCTAGCAGTCCCCAGGCCTGGCGTGATTGTCAGGCTGAAATTGGCACCTTTTAAGGATCGACGTGGGTAGTACATTGACAACAAGCACCAATTGGCACGACTTTCAGGCCGAAACTAGCACCTTTTAAGGATTGGCACGAGTAATACATTGACAACTAGCACCAATGGGCATTGCTGTGCCAAAATGAAAAATAAGCAATCCAAAACCAGGCCAGTGATAACCAGGTAAACCAAGAAGAAAAAACAGCAAAAGAACCCAACCCAAAAGGATAACCAAGCAAGAAAAAAATCAAGAAACAACCAAAAAGGCAAGACAAGCTCCCGAGTGGAGTCGCCAAATTTTTGAGGAGGTAAATCCCCTCTGTGGACAGAGGCAATCCCTACTAGCCCAGACCGGGTCTAGCAACAATCATATAACGCTACAGTGTAAGTTCCTAATTGTAAATTAAATACCAATGATGAAGGCCTACCTAGATTCCAACGCTATTGCTTGTAGAAGAGGTGACGCTCTCGTTCCTTGCTCTGGCAAATCACGATCCACGCGATCTCCGTGAATGGACACCTGCACATACAAGAAACGACACAAACACGAGCACAAAATCCAACATATGAAACTATATATCAGTCAAAAAGGATATAACTCATCATCATCACAAATAACAATAAGAGTGGAACCATAACCAATAGTCATTTATTAATAATAATCAAAGAAAAATACAACCAAAGTTCTGATGCTAGATTATCCTTTGGCTGGGTAGTCAGCAGCACATGTCTTGCAAAGCTTGTTGGGAATAGGAACAAGCCTCTCTCTCTTTGGTTATTGGACAAGAGTCTCCTTACTTGGATTTGGCCTTATGGGAATGAAGAAGGCTCTTGTAGCATGAAGCTCTTGGAAACTTAACAATTCTCAATCTTTGGAACTCTAGAACTCTGGAACTCCAAAAAACTCTAGAACTAGCTTGCCAAGGAAAATGGACAAGATTTTATATATGGAGGAAGGGGAGTTGGGATCATCCACAATAATCATGGGATTGGCTCTATCATCAAGGAAGCTTCCATGAGAGGTGGCAAACCACTTCCTCTATATGGAAACCCGTAGCCAAATCACCCAACTCAAGATAGATTCAGTCCAGGAATTTGCTAGGATGAATCTTCCGCCATTTGTTTGTTAAAAAACACCACTGATTATGGTTGGTGTGAGTGCCACTTTGTGACGGAGCACCAATTGGCATGCCGTCTTTGGAGGATTTCCCCCATTGTTGCGAGGGCTGCACTATGGAACCGCGCCAATGGAAAAAGGGCTACTTTTAGGGGTTTTTAGCAGGAGATGTCTTCAGGGAAAATGAAGCTCAAGTTCAGGGGAATGCAATGCAAGTGTTTGCAGGTCATGTCACTTCTCATAGGTCCCGGAATGAGTCCTCCAAGATGTGGGAGAGGGGTAACAGGGACGGTGACAAATTGTTGTGTAACAATGCTAAAGGTCATGCTACCCTTGTCTTGTAGTTCTGGACCCCTTCTGCAAAGTTATATTTTCTGTCAATTTTGTCTAAGCATCTAGTGATAAGTCCTCCACAGAAGGTAGGACATATTCCTCTTCCTAATATAGTATGGAAGGCTCATAGAGTTTCAAATTATCTACATTCACAACTGAGTAAATGCCCATATATGGTGGTAAACTAAGTCGATAGGAGTTATCACCCAATTTTTCCAGTATCTTAAAGGGACCTACCTCCGAGCCTTGATTTTCTTACTAGGCCCCTGCAACCTCTCCTTGTTCAAATATAGCCATATATTGACTCCCACCTTGAACGATTTCTCTTTCTGGTGCTGATCATTCCTGGCCTTATACTTCTCATATGACTTTTGTAGTGTGTCTTGTACCTATATATGGATCTGCCTGATCTTCTTTATAAATTCTTTAGCCCTCAAAGTATCTCCTGTAATATCTTCCTTCACTCCTCCTTGTTGCCCATATGTAATATCCAAAGGTGAAGCTGGAAAATATCCAAAACAAGTCTCAAATGGGGACTTTCTTGTAGAAGTGTGGACTACTCTATTGTAATAATGTTGTATACATACCAAATTTTCATCCTAGGTATTTGGATACTTCTGGTTATATCCTCTCATAAGATGCACCAAAGTCTTGTTGACTACTTATGTCTACTCATCTGTCCATGGATGGAATGTTGTAGATCTCTTCAACCTTGTGTCCATGTTCTCCCACAATGTATTCCAGAATGCATTGAGAAATCTTGTATCCCTGTCTAAAATGATGCTCCTTGGTATCCCAAAGTTCACCCAAAACTGTCCAAAGAATAAGTTTGCTACTTCTTGTCCACTAATGGTCTTTTTACAGGGCATCATAACACACATCTTGTTGAACCTGTCAACTAGCACGAACAAATAGTCATGTCCCTTCTTGGTTGTCAGTAACCTCCCACAAATTCCATGGAAATTCTTTCCCAAGGACAAGTACAAGTAAGGGATGATATAGACCATGTTTCATGTTGCTAGGCTTGTTGGTACAACAAAGCATGCATCCTCTTATGAACCTAGCTACTTGCTCTTTCATCTTGGGCCAATACACATACCTCTTTAAGTTTGCCACAATATTCCCTACACCAAAGTGCCCTGCAACCTTGGAGGTGTGAGCCTCTCTAATTAGCTGCAGTCGCTCACCTTTAGGAACTTGTAGCTTATCCAACCTGCAGAGTAACCCATCTTGGAGATGGTAGTCAATGGTGTTTTCACCATCCTGCACGTGACTCTGACTCTGCAACTGCTGATACACCTCCTTGAATTCCTCATCCTCTAAATATGCCTCTCTATATGTATCATGGTTGAATGGATCCATGTGCATAAGAGTCCACAAAGTTGTGATCTTTGATGTGGGCGGCCTTGAAAGCATATCAGCCAACTTGTTTGTGTTTCCCTTCTTATACTTGATCACCAAATGAAACAGTTGTAAAAACCCTATCCACTTGTAATGTCTGGTCTGTTGTAGCTTTCTTTGGTCCTGCAAATACTATAATGCTTGGTGACCTGTGCATATTAATGTCTCCTTTCCCATTAGATAGTTATTCCACTTATTCACATCTTACACCATGGTATAGAATTCCTTATCGTACGTAGGGTAGTTAAGAACTGCCCTATGAAATACTTTAGAATGGTAGCAAACGAGCCTTCCTCCCTGCATCAAGACAACTCCCATAACATACCCACTCACATCTGTCCCCACTTCAAAGGGATGCTACAAGTTTGGTAATGCCATAACAGATGCTTGATTTATCTTTTTCTTTAGCTCCTTGAAAGCCTTCTGCTGAGCTTTTCCACATTGAAAAATATTGCCTCTTATTGTTATGGCGTGGAGAAATACTGCTACCGCTGAAAATGAGGCTATGAACTTCCTTAGATACTGTGTTTCCCTAATGAAACTACTAATCTTGGAAACATTAGTAGGCATCTACCATTTCATGATGGCCTCCATATTGGAAGGATCTATCTTCAGTTCTCCTCCACCGATCACATACCCCAAATACACCAAGGATAGTTGTTCAAACTCACACTTCTTGAGATTTGCTAGGAGTTGGTGCTTCTTCAATGTGTCCAACACTTGTGTAAAATGTGAAATATTCTCCTCCCAGGTAAGACTATATACCAGTATATCATCCAAATAGACAATAACAAATTAATATATAAGAGGGCACAATACATCATTAATTACTATCTTAAATGTAGCTAGTGCATTACATAGGCCAAATGGCATAAATAACCACTCATACAAACCTTGTATGGTTTTGAAGGCGGTCTTCCAAGTGTCTTCTTCTTTGACTCAAGCCTAGTGATATCCAGACTTCAAGTCCAACTTGGTGAAGTACTTTTCTTGCTACAACTGATCTAGAAAATCATTTATCTTGGGCAGGGGGTATCAATTATTGAGCATGGTTTTTTTCAACTCCTTGTAATCTATACACATCTACCAAGTCCCATTCTTCTTTGGCATAATGATGATGTGTGACCCACATGGTGATGTAATCAGTTGAATGACACTCGTTCTAGCAACTGCTACAACTATTTCTTCACCTGACTTGCTTTTATAACAGACTATCTGTACAATCCAATATTTGGTAATGGGGAGTCTGGCAATAGTTGGATCTCATGCTCCACTTCTCTCTTAGGTGGTAACCCTTTAAGCTCTCGAAACACATCCTTGTATTCCTACAACAACTCCTCCAATTGTTGTTTCTTTTTCTTAGTACACCTCTCCAGGGATGCCTTACCTCTTATTGACTCCTCTTTAGACTGACTCTCTCTTAAAAATAATAAAACATACTTCTTGCTGGAACTGATCAATTTCTTGGCTTGGCTAGCACTTACTAGTGAAATTTTCAACTTGCCTTTGTGTGCATTGATGATGAACGATTGTCGATCCTTGATGAGCCGAAACTAATTGGATCTCCTCATGAATATTGCATTGTGCACGTACATGTATGGACTCCCAAACATGACTCCACATACATCAAGGGGAACCACATCTAGATCTACTTCATTAATAAAATCAACGCTGATAGAAAATCTATTTTTACATTGTTTTGTTACCTTCATCTCTGCATCATTATTTACTTATCCCAATGGATATGAGTTTGGATGATCATGAACTTCCAGCCCCAACTTCTTGACCAACTCTACTACAATGATATTTTCATGCGATATTGAGTCAAAAAAAGCATCAATATTTTTCTTCTTAACCTATATCTTTATATGAAAGAGTTTGGTCATTTCTTTCTCTTCATATTGCTGAAGGCTACTTAGATTCACCTCCTTCTGCACTAACGTACATATTATCTTCTCATCCACATCCGAGCTTCTTTCAACTTGGTTGTTTGAATTTACGACCACGAGATTCTGGTTTAACTTTGGATGCAACTTCCAACACTTCTCCTTTGTATGGCCATATATATTGCATTGGTTGCTAGGATCTTTGTACTAGTGTGTTGAGGCTGCTATCTTTTTATCTTTTCCCCCTTTTTTCTTCTTCTTCCCCTCCTTAGAAGCTTCATGTTGCTCTTTCTACTTTGGTCCACTTGATTCTGCTCTTTCCAGGCCTATGTTATCCAGGCACTGTGTCTGTACACAAGCCTTGTCCATCGATTTGGGCTTGAACAACATCATTTTCTCACGTAGATGGTGGTGCATACCCCCCAAATACTTTAGGAGTACATATGGGTTCTTTAGAGATATACCCAACATTATAGCCATCTTTTTGAATTTCGTGGTGTATTCCTGTACGCTTTGGCCCGAATTTTGCCTGAAGTAATGCAACTAGATCCACTGGTTCTCCTCATACCCAATGGGATAAAACTGTGACTTAATGATGGTTTTGAAATATTCCCACTTAGTCACTAGAGTTTCTCCTTCCAACCTTATGGTTTGCATGTGGCTCTCCCACCAAGTCATTGCATGGCCCTCTAATTTTAGTCATGCAAATGAGTTTTTTTGTCCTTCTTCAATCTAATGGACGCTGAAATAGACTTCCAGTTATTGAAATCAATGGTTAAGCTTCAGAATGTCAATATCACCATGATATGGCTTGAAATCGACTTTTGCTTCCATTTTAAATAGGGATTGATTCACGACACTTGAACCGAGTTTATCTTTTTTGGATTCTTTCTTCGACTGGTTCTTTATTTCTCCCTGATCTATTGATCCTTGTTCAGATTTGTCCTCTGCATTCAAACCCCCATCTTCTTTAAATATCCCCAAATTTCTATTCAAGGCCGCCACGAGGAGGCTTACATTGCGGTTGATATTTGTGACTTGTTGTTCCAGCTGCGTAAACCTCACCTCTGCAATATCATGAGGTTCATTTACAAATTTGTCGTTCATGATTAGGGTTTTACTATTTTCAGCCCTGTTGATCTAGATCCCTGCAATCTCCAAAAAATACCCAAAGAAACCTGCTCTGATACCAAATGATTTGTAAACTGTCGTGGATATTCCACTAGACAGTTCGTCACAACAGATATGATAATAATATATTAAAATGTGAAATTTCTTACACTATTATAGTTTTATTAAACTTCTATATTTGTAAATTTAATTGTAATTAGTGTATGCATGTGATAGGAAATTATGCAGAATAATAAATAATGAAAAAATAAGCTCACACACAAACACATAAGACATAAGATATGCTCTGGGAAACTCTTTTAGAAGAAAACCTAGTTGGAAGGTGAGGTTGCTTTGCTCTCTTTCTCTTTCTGAAAATATGGCTATTGTGTACAAAGAAGTAATGCTTGTGGCCCATGAACTACTACAGTGAAAATATCCTCTCTATGTTCTCTACCTCCTATCTCTCTTGGCTATATTTTCTAAGCTATTGAACAAAATTCTCTCGAAAAAATGGAATGCCTCTTCCTCCCAGTGGCTCGGTTATAACATAGCTCGATAGCTTACTAGTGGTTAAGTTTGACTACATAAACTCTTAACTAGAGTTAAAATATAGACTCTTCTAGAGTCTTTTACATGACAAACATGTGGCTAGCCTCTTTTCCATGAATAATGGGGGCTGATGCAACATCCTCACGAACTATATGTGTAAGAACAAGAAGGTCAACTTCTAATTGGCATAACATTTGCATATGGACTCTAATTGATGTGATTCTTGCATCGTTGGAAAGATATTTGTGTGTATAATAACATGAAAGGTTGTCATGCTAAAGTATCAAATTGTTACCCCCAAAAAAAATCATTTGATGCCTCAAAAAACTCTTGGAAGGTTTCAAACCTTGTTTTGCCAAACTGGGTCCCACCGGTAAAAACAGTCCCTTGAGCTGATTCCCCCACTTTTTCCACTCCAAATGCATCAAGATGGATGACAAACAATATGATGATCCAATCCAAATCAAAATATATTCTATATTTCAGCACTTCTAATTTAATAAATACGCAACAATAGATTTTCTACCAAAATACTTTTCGTTCATTTAAAAAATCATGATATTTTTTAATAAAATAACAATATTGGGACAAATGAAATTGTCGCATTCTACCTTTCAATAACAAGAGGATTTATAGTCTAAATCAACTTTAACCATACTTGAAACTAATAAATAAATTTTTAGCTATTGTAAAGGAACATGAATACATATTATGTTAAACTTAAGGGGAATGTTGTTGGAGAAGCCATGTTCCACCCATCCGTTGTCCATAAATTGAGCCAATCTACTTCAATTTCGATACCCCTATAACTTGTACTATGATATTATTAGGGAAAAATATTGCAGATGTTTCATTCCAAGTATGTTCTTTCTAAAACTAGTACCTCACACCCTTCTAGTGCTCATAATGATACTCTTTTGTTATGGATAGTATTCCAGAATTTTTTTCCATGGCCTGACTTTTTCTCTTAGTGTTCATAAAAACCGCATTCACATCAAGTGTTAATGGGTACCTGACTCCCCCATATATCCTCCTAACATACCTAAAAGCACCACCACCCCCATCATAAATGCCTAGGACTTAATCTCCACCATCCAACTGCCACTGAAGTTGGTTAATTGATCCTATATTTTAGAGTTTTTGTCCCAACTCGAATTTCTTCAAGGAAGTGGTGTACTTGAACTTGGCACATGTCCAATTCTGTTTTTCCAAGAGTCACCCAATTTTTCCCTTAATAATGTCATATTCCATTCATTTTCAACGTGACTTATCCAATTGTATATTAATTTTATTAATTAAAAAAAGATTATCTCAACAATTGCATAGTTTTTCAACACATGTTCAAAAATCCTTTCAAAATAAAACAAGTCGTACATAATGAAATACTATAAATTTTTGGAGTATTATATTTCACCCCCTCTTAGTAATTAACATCATCCTCAGTGTTTCATCCAGAATTCCAAGTCTGAAACATAGATGGATATGCCTCTCTGATGGCATCCTCCATCTCCCATGTAGCCTCTTCCGGGTGAAAGTGACTCCATAGCACTTTTGTTTTCCCGATAGTTTGTTTCTGAAGCGTAGTCTCCCTTTCATCAAGAATTTGCAATGGTTATGTTTGAAACTCACCTTCGGGTTCCACCTGAACAATATTCCATTCAATGACATGAGTAACATCATGTATATATATTTTTAAAAGAGAAATATGAAAAACATTATGAATTTTAATGTTAATAGGTAATGCTAGTTGTTAAGCCACCGAGCTTACTCATGCTAACACTTAAAATTAAACCACAATATCTTGCTACCAATTTAACACAACTTCCCAATCTCAAGTTGCTCTTTTTAGGCTTCACTTTCAAGTATACATGATCGCCTAATTTATATTCTTAATGCCTTCTTTTCATATCTACAGAACGTTTTTTGTCGATCTTGTGATGTTTTGAAGTTTTGTCTTGCTTTTTGTACTATTTGCTCCATTTCTCTTAATAAATCAAGTCACAACATAATTTTTTCCACTCGGTCATCCCATGTCACTAGTGTTCTGCATTTTCTTCCATATAAAACTTCAAAAGGACACATCTTTAAAGAGTTTTGATACTCATTACTATATGTGAATTCCACTAAATGTAGATATTCCTCCCATTTAGTAGGTTTTTCCATAACATACATTCAAATCATATCCTTAGTAATTTAGTTGTTCCTTTCAGCCTGACCATCTATTTGAGGATGAAAAGAAATACTAAAATTTAATTTTGTGTCTAACCCTTCAAACAATTCCCTCCAAAAGTTTCCTCTAAACTTTACATCTTTGTCAAATATTATTGTTTTAGAAATTCTGTGTAGCCCAAAAATTTCCTTTGTAAAAATATTTGCAATGTTTGTGGCTTTGTAGGTAGATTTTACTCATTAGAGAAATTTTGGGGTAAAAAATGATCCTCCTAATGAATAATATAAAACAATAGTGGAAATAATAAAATAGGATTAGATTACATCGTCAATTTCAACTCATATTTTCAACTTATCTCCCTACAGTTTTACTCAAATTTCGAGTGGGAGCACTTGTTGGATGCATACTTTAATTCCTCATCCAAGGAGTACCCATGTTTCATACTTTCAATGGAAATGCTACACGAAAAAGGATAAATACATGAAAATTTTGATTTCAATGACGTTTTTCATGTATTTCTCATTTTTCGTGTAACAGGGTCCATCGAAAGATGCAACCTGGGTACTCCTAGGATGAGGAATTTAATTATGCATCCAATTATTTCTCCCACTCGAAATTGGAATAAATTTGTAGGGAGATAAGTTGAAAATACGAGTTTAAAAAGTTTTTTTTTTTTTTTTTTTTTTTACTCCAAAAATGGTGAATCATCCCCCATGGTTGACTTCATCATATTTAATTATATTGGTTCTTATAAAGTGGATGTTGATTGTACATTTTTGTTTTGAGGCCCATTTTTGACCTCAAAATTACTCTAATGGGTATAAAATGTGCAACTTTTGATAACTTATCCACTACTACCATAATTGAATCATGTTGTTTATTTGTTAGAGGAAACATTGTGATAAAATCCATTATTATAAATTCCCATTTCCACATGGGTATGGGTAAAAGGTTGTAACAATCCTGTAGGATGTCTATGTTCAACTTTGACAAGATGGCATCGCATGCACCCAACAATGTAATCTGCTATTTTATTATACAAATTTGTCTAGTAATACTATTTTTTAACAGCTGAAATCATTTTCTAGTATCCCAGATGTCTCGAGTATGACCTTTTATGATACTCTTCTAACACATTTAGCTTAAGTTCTGGGGAATTTGGCACAAACATTCTATTTTTGAACATAATCATCCCTTCCTCATCACATTCCTATCCTTTAATCTACATCTCTATTTTAATTTTTGTGCACATTTTTTTTAATTTCTAACTGTGTTCATCTGTTCGATATGTTGTTTTGATTCTTGTTAGCAAATATGTTTCTATTTGACTTGTCGTTGTTGCGTGAAGTACATTTATTTTTCTACTTAAGGCATCAACAACCTTGTTTTCCCTCCCTTTAATGTGTTTTATTTCAAATTCATATTCACCGATGAGAGATAACCATCTTGCATGTCTAGCATTAAGGGTTGGATGATCAAATAGATACTTAAGAGTCATTAGTATGAACCTTTTCTTATTAAGTAATGCTGCCACATCTTTAGAGCATGTATTACAAATGCTAACTCTAAATTGTGCATGGCATATTTATTTTCATGTTCTTTTAGTTTTCTAGATTCATAACAAATAACATGTCCCTCCTGAGTCAACACACCCCCTAACCCCTCTTTGATGCATTTTTACATATCACAAAATCTTTGTAAGGGTCAAAATTTTTAATGCAAGAGTTATCGTAAGTAACTATTTAAGTTTCTCAAAACTTTCTTGGCATTTAGAAGACCAATTAAACTTAAAGTTCTTTTTTGTAGAGAGGTTATAAGGTAGGCTATCTTTGAAAAACCCTCAATAAATATTTGGTAATAACCTAGGATTCCCATAAAGGATCTTATATCAGTTACATCTTTAGGTACATGCCAATCCATAATGGCCTTTATTTTCTTAGGGTCTACATCGGTACCTTCTTTAAATATCACGTCCCAAATACTGCACTTTTTCCTTGTAAAATTCACACTCACTAAACTTCGCATATAACTAATGATCCCTTAAAGTCTGTAATACAATTCTCAAGTTCTCTTCATGCTCAACATCATTCTTACAATATATCAGAATATTATCAATAAAAATCAGCGCAAACTTGCCTAAGTATTTGTTAAAACTATTATTCATCAAACACGTGAATGTAGCTAGAGCATTAGTCAACTAAAATGGAGTAATTATAATCTTGTAGTGTCCATATCTTGTCTAAGAATTTTTGTGTATGTCTTCATCTTTGATCTTGATTTGATGATAACCAAACCTTAGTCTATTTTTGAAAATATGTTAGCTCCTATAGTCAAATAAATCATCTATCTTTGGAAGGGGATACTTGTTTTTTATGGTCATTTTGTTTAGTTGTCCATAATCAATATACAACTTGAAAGTTATATCTTTCTTTTTGACAAACAATATCAACGCACCTAAGGTGACATAATGGGTCTTATATAATTTTTTATAATAATTCATGTAGATGCATTTCAACTTTGTCAACTCAAGTATGCTCAAGTCGGTACGGTGCTTTGGAAACAGGTACATATCCAGGCATTAAATCTATGGTGAAGTTAATATCTCTTTTGGGTGGTATCCTTATAATTTCATCTGGAAAGACATCTTTAAAATTTTTGTTCAAAATAGAAAAATCTTCGACACTGGGCTTATTATTTTCAATTGTAAAGTCTAAAATTTGAACAATGAACACTTTCTATCCTTTTCTGACACATTTTTTCATCTATAATGCTGAAATTTATCTCATAGAAATAGTTTTAAATATTCCCTTAACTTCTCTTCCATTCCCATCGTCGTCAACACACTCAAATATCTTATGTAAGCAATTCAAAAGAAGTATGTGTTCCTCTAGACAATCAATACATATTAGCATGTCATAATATCCTAATGGAATTATAATTTAAATTTGCTAATTTTTTCATTTCATTCATGTCTAAGCTACAATTATGTACTATTTCAGTAATATTTCTTTTCTTTCTTGTAGCCAATTACACTAGCCAAGCTTGTTTGTGTTTGTTTTTACTTAATTTACAATTTTCCACAACTTTAGGTGACACATAGCTTTGATTGCATCCAAGATCTATGAGAATAGAAATAGGTTTAGATGATAGACATTCTACTTCAGCCATTGATGGTTTATGTTCTACTTGTCAATCGTCCAAGGTTGCATTGATTATGTGTATATTTCTGGTTGTATCGTTTACAATTGAAGCTTCTTGTATATGATGGATTGCAGTTCTACCATTTCCTTTATTATATGGGTAGTTTCTAGCTAAATGAGGTTCTCCATGGTTCCAACATGTAAGTGGTTCCATGACATATCCTCCCTTTTCATTTTTGAATGCTTATGACTGAGTTTGCTTGGGAATAAGCTTGTATGGATTTTTATTGTTTCTATTAAAACTACTACCTTGAAAACTTCTTGTCCTGTCATAAATTCTTGAGTTTCTTAATTTAAATTCACTTCTATCTAATCCAGGTGGATATTGGTTGCCACCCTCCTATTCCACTTGGACCCACAACACTGTCTCTTTTAGTTTCCATAATTGTAGCACATTTTACTATTTTTGGCAGTTTTTTGGGTCCTGAACTTTTGGAGCCATTTTGAGGCCCTAAATGATGTTTTTAGGAAACCATAGAGACAAGAAAAGTTCCAAGAAATTGACCTATTTGTTTTTAGCCTACTCTTAGAGATCTTCAAAATGAGGTATTATAGCCAAACGAAGATCGTATGCCAAAGTTACGGCCTTGGGAAATTGATGTACTAATTTACCCAAATGGGGCCCACAGTTTTGGCACTTCATCTCCTAGGGTTGGGTTTCTTGATGTTTAGGGTTTTCCATTGTTTCTCAATAATAAATAGGCATTGGAGCCTCATTGTAACAAAGTTCAAAGGCATGTATCCGCCAAATCTCTTCTCAGAGATAAGCTACCATTGCCCGAGCTAGTCTTATTTCCATTATGTTTGTAAGCATATTTCAACATTTGATATTAATGAAATGAAGTGTTATTTCTGCTTCATCTTTGTATTTATGGTTACATGTATAAATTTTTGCATTCATGTTTAAATTTGGATCAGTGGTATCAGAGTGGACTACCCTTTCTTTGTTTTTCTTTGCATGTCCCCAACGACGTCGGGATATAAGGAATTAGGGCTTGAACTGGTCAAACCTTTGTAAGAACAACCTTGTAAATCCCTATGGCATGCGATGGGGGAAGAAAATAGAGACGAGGGGGAAGGAAATCCTTTCAAAATATTTCTCGAAGAAGCCCTCGAGTGACAGAGGAACACGATGATGGACAAATTTTCCCAGATCCTTTAGTGGCTACCCAAGGGAGACACGTCTACTTCTAGCAGCTACTCTGGAAGCGCCACACCCTTTAAGGTACAAGTTAACTTTGACATTCCCATATTTGAGAGTCAGATAGATGTGGACGTCGTAGATAAATGGTTAAATCTGCTAGAGGAATAGTTTTCTGTTCAAGATTTTTCCAGCCAAGAAAATATTACTTTTGCTCTTCTCAAAGTTGCCCCCCACATCAAGGACTGGTGGTAAACCTATTGTGAGAAGAAGGATGAAAGTACACTCTCACTATTTTTGGTTGCACCCACTTAGGAGTTGTTCCAGGATGCCATCAAGGAGAAGTACTACCCTATCGGAAGCTATGAGGATAAATACATAAAGTGGACCACATTGCAACAAGGAAGGGACCAATATGTGCCAGAGTTTACCAATGTTTTTCATACCCTTCGCACGAAGTTTGGCATCAAGGATTCTGATAAACATTTGGCACTCAAGTACCACGGCTGCCTACACACGTAAATCCAGGATGAGATGGAGTTCCTGAACATCTCCTCGCTCAACACAGTGTATCGATAAGCTGCCAAGATTGAGTAGAAGCTTAAACAGAAAAAGTGAGACTTTGGATCTGAGAATCTAAAGTAAGGGAAAGGTGCCCCCAAACCACAAAGAAAAGGGTAAGGCCAAGGCAGGGTGACCTAGGAGAACCCATCAAAGCCAAAAGCAAAGAACAACACCATGAAGACAAAGAAAGATGTGAGAAAGTGGTGTGAGTTTCATAAGAGCTTCACTCACAACACAAATGAGTATCGGCCCAAGAAGTCACTAGTGGCCTAGTTGAAGGCTTTTGATTCTAACGCATGTTACGACTCTAAGTCAGAAAGTGACAAGGAGAATGACAAAGGGAAGCAGATCGTTGATGTAGAGCCCAGTGCCACTGTGGCCACCACCAAGATCCAAAATATTGAGCCTGAAGATCCAAAAGATGGGGAGCGCCTATTCCACTCAAAGATGTGGGTGAAGGGTTCTCCGTTGTAGTTCATTGTTGACACTAGGAGCCAAAAGAACCTCATTTCAATAGAGTTCATGAAGCTATTGGGCCTATCGACTACAGCACATCCGCAGCCGTATACCATCGGGTGGCTTCAACAAGGACGAGATCTCCATGTCATCCAGCAGTGTCGTCTTCCCTACTATGTGATGGTGCTCCTCTTGAAGTTTGTGATGTATTATTAGGACAAACATACTTATGGAAGTGACATGTTGTATATGAGTCTAGACCTCACTCTGTTATTATTTCTTTGGGTACTAAGTTATATAGGATGCCAAAGTTAACCCCACCTACCACTATCTCTTTGATCTATGCTAAGTAATGCAGTAAGGTCATCTCCCAGATTAGGAATTTCTTTTTTTTCTGATTCACTCTCAAAGTAAGGGGAAGGTCATAGCCACATCCATGACCCCAAGGAAGGGTTCCTCCAAGCATTAGAAGCAGGTGGATACGGTCATGGAAGAATACATGGACATCTTCTACTCACCCACAGGGGTACCCTTACATTGTCAGGTCAAGCATTCAAACGATCTGACTCTTGGAGCACCTCTACCCAATAGGCCAATATATCACCACTCCATTCTGGAAAATGAAGAGATCAAGTAGAAAATCTAGGAGTTACTACAGAAAGGGCACATCTGACCAAGTTCCTTGCTTTGTGGGAGCCTAATTGTACTTGTACAAAAGAAGGATGGGACCTGGAGGCTCTGCATTGATTATCGGGCACTAAATAAAATCAATGTCAGGAACAGGTATTTAATCCCATAGATTGGTGACCTGCTAGACCAAATCAAGGGGGCCAAGTATTTCAGCAAGATCAATTTGAAGTCTGGTTATTACCAAGTTCCAATATAGCCCACAGATGTATGGAAGACTATCTTTAAATCCAAGGAAGGCATTTTTGAATGGTTGGTTATGCCCTTTGGGTTGAAAAATTCCCCTGCTACTTTTATGAGGCAAATGGATGAATTCTTGCGGCCCTTCACTAACTCGTTCGTGGTGTTTTAACTAGACAACATCCTCATCTTTAGCAAGAGTTGGGAAGAATACTTGCAACACATTTGGCAAGTCCTTCAAACCCTTCGGCAACACAAACTGTGTGCCAACTTGGATAAATGCACCTTTGGCATGAGCCAGGTCCAAAACTTGGGTTATCTCATAGATGAGCATCGCGTGCATGTGGACCTAGCAAAGATCAAAGTCATCCAGCATTGGCCAACCTCGACCACTCTAACGGAGCTTCACAACTTTTTGGGCCTTGCAAATTTCTATCAGAGGTTCGTGTTGGGATCCTCCCATATCGCTTGGCCTTTGATTCAGATTACTAAGAGTGGGGTGAAAGAAAAGCTTTCCTGGTCTAAGTCCCAACATAAGGCGTTCGTTGAGTTGAAGCACCACCTCTACTCTGAAAGGTATCACACTACCAAACCTGTAGTAGCCATTTCAAATCGAGACAGACATCTTAGACTATGTTATTAGTGTAGTCCTCACCCAGCACAGGCATCTAATGGACTATCATAGTGAGACACTTTCCGATACAATTCGGAAGTACCCCACCTATGATAAAGAGATGTATTCCATCATGTAGGCTTGTTGAAAATGGAAGCACTACATTCTGGGGAAGGGGACGGTCATCCACACTGATCACCAACCTTATCAGTTTATACAGACACAAGGGAAGTTGTAGAATGATAGCCATCAGAATTGGTATACATATCTACAACAATTCCACTTGAAAATTAAATACAAAAATCATAGCACCAATCATGTTGCAAACTGCCTCAGCCGACCCCCAGCTCTAGCACTGACTACTGTTCTCAACTCTTGTGGTCACGAGACCTTTGGATGGCCACACCTATACAAAAATGATCCAAAGTTTGCCTCGACATACCAAATGCTAGTAGATGGAAAGCAAGTTCTTGATTTCCACCTCCAGGATGCATTATTATGCTACTTGGGCAACCTTTGTGTTCCTTCAAGCGAGCGTGCCAAGCTGATTTGGGAGGTGCACTACAGTTGGGTTGCATGACATTTTGCTGTGGAGAAAATTGTGGATGTACTACAAAAGTAATTTTATTGGCCCAAACTTCGACTGGATGTTGGGAAATATATAAGATCTTACACTGACTGCGCCATCGCCAAGCCAACCGTCATGAAGCAAGGCATGTACACTCCTCTTTCTACTCCCATCCAGCTGTGGGAATCCATCTCCATGGACTATATGTTCAGCCTCCCTTCTACCGAGCATGGTAATGAATATGTATTTGTGGTCGTGGACATATTTTCTAAGATGGATATATTAGCAACCTGCAAGAAGAGTATTACAGTAGTGGAAATTGCCAAACTCTTTTTTGAGCGAGTATGGGTAGATTTTCGGATCCTACAGACCATTATATCATATCAGGATAGCAGGTTCTTGAGCACATTTTGTTCGAGCCTCTATAAAATATTGGACACCAAGCTCACAAAATCGACTGCCTTCCATCATTAGACTGATGGCCAGACGGAGGTCATCAATAGGATGATAGTGCACATACTCTGCATGAACAACTTCAAGCATCCTTGAACCTAGGATGAGAGTGTTCCATATGTGCAACATAGTTATAATAGAGATATCCATATCTCGACTAGTCACAGTCCCTTTCAAGTGGGTCTAGGATTTCAACCATTTTTTTTTATTGATGTTACCATGCCTCATGCAACTACACAGACAAAATCCACACATGTACTGTGCGAAGATGATAAAGTGACCAGATTTATTGAACACATCCAACACATCCATCAACGGGTTCATGACATCATGAAGAAGTCAAATTCCAAATACAAGCAATGACATGATCAACATCAGGTGCCACACAAGTTTCAGGTGGGCGATAAATTCTGGTTGCATTTGCAGAAAGAACACCTTACCAGAGCCCATCAAAAGCTAAAACCACTCCAATATGGTCCTTACACCATTAACAATGTCATGGGAGACAATTCTTTTGAGCTCATCATTGCCCCATTCCTTGGCCTACACCCAGTGTTCAATGTGTACCTCCTTCGACCATACTTCCCACCATTGTTGGACACATCAGACATTGCAGAACAACTCGCACCAATAGAGTTAAACCCAGATTCCATGGAATAGGCCACAACTGATTGGATTATGGACACACAGGTCAAGAACACTCACCAAGAAAATATCCAACTATATTGGGTTGCCAAAGTTGGCCAACTCCTGCTGTTAGGTTCCCACCCTAACCCCCTTATCTATGTAATGGGACCACGTCATAGTTAAGAGTCAATAAAGCCCATATTAATAATTGTAAGTGGTTAATCCGCAATTAATAAAGGAACCACAGTTAGTTGCAAATGGGCCGTAGTATTAGATAGATGGTATTAGTAAATAAGCGGTATTGACCCGTGGTATTACTTGTAGGAGTCATATATAAAGGATAGTAACTCCCTGCGAGGAGCATCGTGTCTTATTTTTGTAATCGAGCTCTGCTCTATTGGAGGTTG